>VZTE01000040.1:110718-150120 GCA_013397775.1 Eulacestoma nigropectus
CCGTTTTTTGCCCCCCCCCCTTTTTTTTTTTTTTTTCCTTTTCTTTTTTTTTTTTTTTCCTGGGAGGAGGGGGATTCTTCATTTTGGCACTTCATGTTTTTCTGAAAACTTCGCGGCGATTTTCCCCTTGCACCAGCCTGGACTAATGGATTACCACCTGCTTGGACTAATTCTGTCTTTTCTCTTCAATGGCACAAAGGTCTTAGCCGGTTACCCAATTTGGTGGTAAGATTCCTTCCTCCCCTCGCCCTTCCTCTCCCTATGATTGATTAATGAATTCATTAATTATTAGCCATGGGAGCTGCGTGTTCCTTCCTTTTCACCCCTCGCCCTGCGGAGCTGCCCACGGCTGCATGGTGGAGTCGAAGCGTAATTTCTCCAGATTTGACCTGTAATTAATGAAATCAGGGAAAAGTTTGGGGGTTATTTTGAAAGGGCCATGCCTGGGTTTCCCTTTGCGCAAATGGAGGCTTCCCCACCACTCTTAATTTCTCCATTTTCGGCACTGTAGCGATGGGCTCTTGGTTCGGATGTGAAAGGATGCGGTTTTATTTCCTTGTGCAATGGGAATTTCGTCTCTCTCATGACTCTGCCACAGGGATTTTCTTCCTTTCCATAAAACTGCGATTGATCCTTTAAAAAAGAAAAAAAATTTAATTCTATTTTCTGTTTGGTTGCTGCATTTTTTGGACTTCTTTCCCTTCTTTTGTTGTATTCTGTCATGTGAATTTAGCCCGGCAAATAGCGCAAATGGCACCTGGGAAAACATTCATTAGTAAAATTGCTCAAAGGTGGATTTTGGTCATTTTAATTATGGAATTGTTGCTAATTTCCTTGCACCAACGAGAAAAATAATTTTTAAAAGAATTGGTTGTATCTTATAATGAGGCTGATAAGTAACCTGAGTTACTTGTTTTAAATAAATCTAACGCTCTACAAATAAATACAGTAACAAAATGCAATTGGAAGCCCTTTAGAACAAGAAACGCAGAATTAAATATTCCAGGTCATTTAAATCCAGCAGACAGCGAGTTGCATAACAGAATAATTCCGTTTATTTCTGTCTTTATGTAGGATTTCTTGTCGGAATATCTCTTGTTAAGTTTCTGTATGTGCCAGGTAGGGGCTGTGAGCCTGGTGATCCGTAGGGAAAAGAGGGAGATGGTGGAATTTGGTGCTACTGAGGTCCTTGGGTTATTCTCCCCTTTCCAGAAAAGTCTCTTTTTTTTGTTACTGAATTAGATCCTTTCAGTGCCAACATGGAGATGGCAAGAAGTAGGTGGGAGTGAACTTGGGAATGGACTGCCATGTCTGGGAATATTTAGAATTCAGAAAGGAAGAGACTAATTTTTTTTTAATAATCCATTTATTACTGTGGACTTTGGGAATGGAAATGTGCCATTCCCGAGGAGAAAGACTGAGAATACAATGAGAAGTCCCCGCTCAGGAAGCATTTCAAAGCTCCGCAGGTTCATGAAATGGCTAAATCACAGCAGGTTTTCCTGGAGAATTAAATTATTTCCTCGCCCTGAGCGTGGCTGCCGAACTTCAGGCCCTCTGCCCAGGGCAGGGGAGCCTCCTGAAATACAGACAGCAGCACTTTGATTCCCTCCATCCCTTCTCTCCCCCATCTGGGCACCGCTGTGTGGGCACGGGGCGCGTGGCGGGCGGTGGAGCAGGTCAGGATGCCAGGGCTGGATCTGAAGGCAGGAGCTGCGTGGGGCAGGGACGCCTGGCCCTGACATCAGCTCTCAGCGTCCCACCAGCTCCTGACCTGCCTCAGGCTTTGATACAAATCAGGATTTAATGCCCAAATCAAGGAGGGTTTCAACTCTCAGAGCGAGGAACCGAAACCTTCTTGACAAAAAGGTTTTCCCCTGTGAAGCAAAAATGTCCCTGAGAGCAAAATGTCTCCTGTCCCTGTTTCCAGGAGCAAACGCTGCAGACAGGTGTCTGCCCCACTCCCTTCTCCCAAACCCCTCCGAGCTCACCCCGAAGGAACAATACAGTGGATGTAGGACACAGACACCAGGGGCATGGCAAGCAGCATCCCTGGGAAAGGAGGGAGTCGAACACACTCTCCACAGAATTTCATCCATAGATCCAGGTTTTGCATATTTTTTGTAGATTCTGGCAACACCAAAGGGCCAGAGAGTCTCTGCTGCGCTGGAGGGACGTGAGGAGGTGCCCCATGTAGGGCTGAGGTTGCAAATGCTGTGGGGTTTTAGAGGTTTCTTGAAGGCTGAGGGAGCAGGAGGGCAGAAATATCTGGGCCAGGGCTCCCTGGCAGCTCAGGCACAGACAATGCTCCCAGAGCACACAAATTAAGGTCTCTTCTGGTCCTGCTGAAGGCTTTCAGTATCTGCTCTGTGGAGATGAGGTTTACGCAGTGGGCTCTGGCATGGTGTGATCTATGCTCTTAAAAAACCATCATTTTCCAGTTGTCTTCCTGACCCTCTGATCTTTAGGCAGGCACAGAGCAGGCTTTGGGGGACAAGCCCCACTTGCAGGGCTCAGCACACCCCAAAACAGGGCAAGGGAAGCAAAGGTGGGGCACAGCACCAGCCTGGTCCCCTGTGCTGGTGCCCTGCACCCCCCAGGCCAGGCTGGACCGGGGCTCCCCTGGGCTTCCTTATCCCCAGCCAAACCCGTCTCTGCTAAATGCGAGACCTTCAGGGGGACAGTTCATGTGGCAGGGCCCCGAGGATGCTGACAGACAGTGCCCTGTGCTGCTGGGACAACCTTCCTGGGTGTTTTCCTGCTGGATAGGGAATGTTTGGCAGCAGCATCAAAACGGATCCTTTCTGCTGTGGGACAGAAACGAGAAAAATGTTTATTCCTGTGGTGGGGAGGAAGTGTCTGGATGTGCCCAGGAAAAAGAAGTGTGATGAGAACAGGGCCTGATCACCTCGGAAATGGGTTTGGGGGTGGCTGGAATAATCCTGCTGCTCCACAGTGCAGCCAGACAATGCCGGGCGCCCGCAGCGGTGACAGCGCAGGGGATAAAGGCAAAGGGATGGAGCTGCCGAGGGTGGGTGGGTTGTGTTTTCCTGAGGGGCCAGGGAAGGACGTGGCCATCAGGTCACATTGTCCAGAGAGAGGAGAGCCCAAGTGCAGCCCTGGAGCCCTGCAGGGGGGTCCTGCCCCAGCTCTGGGCACGGGCACAGAGTGCACAGCACAGGGGAGGCCCCTGTGCTGCAAACCCAGAGCTCGGTGTCCAGGCTCGCTGGTGGCAGCGGGATGGAGGAGCCAAGAGGGGGTTTCAGCCCAGCTGGGTTGTTGGAAGCTCCCTGACACCGCCCTGTCCCCGGCCAGGCAGCTCTGAGTGAGGTCCAGGGGTGGCTCAGACTGTGGATGGAACCTCCAGTGAGCAGGGGAGGGATTTTGACACAGGTCCAACCCTTCTTCACATGCTCCCATCCTATTACAGCCGTGCAAGGGAACAAATGGGGCACAGATGGGAAAAGGTCAGCGAAATGCTGCCTGTGAGTGCTGACAGGAGGAGCTGAGGCCAACAAAGCTCCCTCAGAGATGTGTCCAACACTTGGGCTGTCTGGTTACTGCTGCTAAAGAGAAGGAGGAGATGGGGAGCTGTGGTGAGGCCATGGAGACCAGGCTGCTGCTCCTCCTGACCCTTCAGGAGTGGCGTGGATGGGAGCAGAGTGGGCAGCGGGGCTGTGGCCGCTCCCAGCCCCACGGGCAGCAGTGATGGGACACGCCAAGGCCTTTTAGCGCCAAGCAAAAGGTGTGGTGGTGACACCAAAGACACCTCCAGTGGTTTCTTTAATCCCAAACACCCTGATGGCATGGGCAATACCATGGAGGGCAGGACATGTCCGAGCCATTGGGGTTGGGTCCATGCAGAGTGTGGAGATGGATGGGTGGGCCCAGAGCTTTGTGGTACTGTCCTGGGAGAATTTAGCTGGAAATCCAGCCCGTGGCCAGAGCTGTGTCAGTGCAGGCCACCAGAGATATTGTGTCCCAGGAAACAACCAGAAATCACTCCCAGGATGTAATGCATGTGCAGGGGCTGAGGAACTCAATCAGAGAGACATTTCCACCCATGAGCTGCAGAGAAACACCAAAAGCTCTCCTCTTCCATGGGCAGCATTCCCCAAAAGTCTTGAAAGCCTCTGGTGTGTCACTAGCCTGGAGAAAGGAGTCAGCTTTGGGGTCATTGGTGTAAACAGGGAGTAAAAATTCAGCCTCACTCCTCTCCTCATCCCTCAAGATCTGGTACTGATGAGTCACTGCCCGTAACGGTGACTGTCGCCAGGTGCCTCTCCCCATCCCGCATTCCCTTGTCTCTAAGCAGATGATTTGGCAACTGCCAGAATGGCTTTGTCCATCACAAGTTATTGAATTCTATGTCTACCCCTCAGAAATGTTTTGGGGAGAAGCAGGAGATGGCAACTGGCTGAGGATCCCAGTGGCCTTGGGCCCTTAGGAAGAGGCAGAGAAAAACTTCCAAACGTTTTCTCACTCATCCCACAGCAGCTTCCTCCTGAGGAAAAACCTGTGAGAACCTTTTAATGTGGATCCAGTCAGAGGTGACATTTACCTGGTCCCCTTCGGCTGTCAGTGCCTCACCTTGCTGGGACAAATGGGAACTTCATGCTCTTGGAAATCCTGAGGTTTTCCTCTTCTGGAGATTCAGAGCATTTCTATCCCACAGCCCATGTCCTGTCAGAGGCACGTGGCCCTTGCAGCTTTATTCTAAAGAAGTAAAATTGAGAGCAGCATCACTCGATGATCCCTGTGAGCTCCCTCCAACTCGGGATATTCCATGGCAGTGACTGAGGGAATGATGGAGGTGGTCAGTGATGGAGCCCAGGGGTGCAGCTCTGGCACCCAAACCAGAGCAGCCCCACCAGCTGCAAGAGCTGATGCTTAAACCAACACGTCCCCTCCTGCTGGTGCTGCTGGAGGGGTGTGAACACAACTGGTGGGGACCCTCAGAGTGTCCCAGCTCATTGTCCAGGGCTGCAGGAGCATCTGCTGGGGAGGGCAGGGGGGCTGGGGTGGTGCTGGGCAGGAGTGAAGCTGGGCTGGGCAGTGAGGGGCAAAGCTGGGCTGACCTGTGGCTCTTCCTGAAAACAGCCCTCAGCACCTGACTGGCCACGAGTGTTCGGGATCCTGTGGTTCTAAAGGGTTTTGTGGGCTTAAAGGTTTTCTTTCTTCAGCATTTTTCCCAGCCAGGTGTAGCCTGTGGGAATCCCTATCCCCACCCTGCCAAGTGGGATGGTCAATCCATGCCATGGAAAGCAGGGCTTTTGGAGCTGGAATTCAGGTTCGTCCTGCGTCCTGAACAGCAGGACAGCGGGCAGCCCCAGCCAGTGCCAGAGCAGATCTTCCAGGGATGTACAGCCTCGTGAGCCCCAGCACGCCCCAGGACTTGGCAGAGTGTTCCAGGTGGCATCTCCTGTTGGTTTTCTCCCTCCCCTGCACAGAATCCCGGAGTGGTTTGGGTTGGAAGCAGCCCTGAAGTCGCTTTGCTCCAGCCCTGCCATGGCACAGGGCAGTGGAGTCCTGAGTTCAGCAACAGCTTCAAAATGCTCCCAGAGCGTGACAGTACAGAGCAATAAGCAGCGTCACATTCCTGAACATCAGGAAGTCTCATTCCCTCAGAAATTAATCCCTCGTGTCTCCTGGAGTGCCCCAGCCCCAGGGCCCACCCTGTCCTGCAGGGCCAGCACAGCCTGGAGCCACAGGAGCCTGGGGAGAAGGGCTCTGACTCACCCAAGAGTGTTTCTGCCCCTAAGACACAAATCTCTGTTACCAGTCTTGTAACTGAACTTGGAAGGAAATTTAAGTGGCCACAAAGAGCTTTGAAGAGGCAATTTAATTGCAAACCAGTTGTTCCTCATTTGCCTCCTTCACTAAAAGCAGCATTTGCCAAAGGGAAGCTCTTGCTGAAGGGACCCCATGGAAGAGCACTGGGGATTCAGGGGGTGTTTCTGGCCACCTGACCCTCTTAGCTGGAAATGTTGGGGTGCTGGAGGCCACAGTCCAGTGATTCCCCATGCCAGCTGTCCTCCCTGCTGACCCCCGGCCCCAGCTCTCACCTTGATGGGGTCAGGTAGAATTTCACACCCCAGCGACAGAGCCAGGCAGGGCAGGGTGCCAGGGTGGCAGAACATGAACCCACAGCTGGGCTCACCTCACACGCAGTGAGCTGAGTGGCACCTGGGCTGCTGTGCTGAGGCACAGCTCGGGAGGGATGGACAGAAACTGGAGCGTGGCCAGGGGATGCTGAAAGGCAGAAAGGATCACCAGGAAAGGGAGGAGCTGGGCTGAGGTGGCCAGGGGCAGGTGAGGGCTGCTCAGGGCAGGCTGTGCCTGCTTGGAGGGCTCTTAAAATAGGACAGGGCTGTTCTTTTCTCTGCAGTGCTGAACAATCCAACAAAGAGCAACTGCCAGATGTCAAAGGCTCCTTCATGAGGGGACTCTCCTTGCTGAGGGGAGCTGAGGCTCTGAGCCTCAGGGAGGTGAGGAGGGACTGTCCTGGGACATTTGTAGGATTAGACTGCACCGCCCTGGCTGGTGCTGGGAGTGTCCCACTCCGAGCAGGAGCATGGACTAGAGACCTCCAGGGATGCTCTCAGGCACCCCTCCCGTGACTGTGGCAGCCTTTGCTGAGGCCAGTGCTGCCACAGGTGATCTTTGAGGTTCCTTCCGGCAGACAGGTCCTGGGTCACTCCATTCCCAGTGTGCATTTAATGGGGGCTGTGCCTTCACCAGGACCCCCAGCAGCTCCCACCCATGTGCAGCCCAAGGTTCCAGTGGGACCCACGGCCCCGCACCCACAGGACGAACCTGGTGGCCCCTCCTGTCCCCCTGCTCTACACAACACTTCTGTGCCCAGAAATTGCCACCCCAGCTGGGTCAGGACAGGCCTTTAGCTCATGTTCTCACTCATCCCCCTCAGGGGTGTGTGAGCCCCGGGGAGGTGTCTCCAGCCCCTCCTCCCTCCCCGAGGGCAGCCTGAGCCCCAGGGACACGGCTTTGAGTCACTAAAGCTGTCCTGACTTCTGAATTTCACCTTCATCCTTTAGCTGACACTCAGGGGGCACTCGGTTTCTGCTGCTGTCCTGGAGGACATGTGGACATTCTCTCCGTGGGTACCAGGGCTGTAGGCAGCAGTAGAAGGCTCTCTTCCCCCAGCATTGGTGATACAGCTCTCAGTGATGCTCATCAGACCCTTCCACTGCCAGGTCAAACAGTTCAGCGTGGCTGGATTTTATATGGAAAGGCAGGAAAATGTCCAAGCAGCCAGTTTTAAAGGAAAAACCCCCAAACCTTAAGTAGGAAACAATAAAGACTGAAGAATTGAGCTGTCTATTGAAACATGCAGGTGTAACCCACAGCATTTCCCATTATCTCTGTCAGGTTTTAACTGAGTAACATCTTCTTCTGCCCTGTGCTTCCCTTCTCCGTTTCCAAGGCTCAGCAGCTCGGGCAGCCCTCTAGAAATACCCCTGGGGTGCTGCTCAGGCACAGGGGCTGCTGGTGGCAGAACCCTGGGTGTGAGCAGCAGCTCAGCACCCCCAGCACGTCTGGCAGAGCTGCTGAGCTGGGCCAGTGGAGTTTGCAGCTCTGCCTCACTGCTGAGCCTCCCTGCCGTTGTCAGCCTTGCCTTGAGCCAAAGTTGTGTCTGTGGCAATCTGGCTCAGCCTGAGCCTGTCCTCTGCTTCGTGCCAGGCCTGAGTGAAGCATCCTTGGCTTGTCTAGCAGGAGTTTTAAGCAGCTGCTTTAACTGGTCTCACTCACGGGTGTCTGGCTGGTTTATCACGTGACACCCTATCAAATATGGAATATTTTTGAGCATTAAGACAGAGAGAACTCTGGATTCAGAGTCCAACCATTCCCAGTGTGGACACATCACGGTCCTGGATGAAAGCCAAGGCTCATCCCATAAATACTGAGCAGCTATTATCATTTTTACAATGTTATGAAGCTCATAAAGGCCTCCTGAAGGTGGATTCATGGATTTTCTTTGTGTCCACATGGTTATGATCATGTCCCAGCAGACAGACTGGAACCTGCAAACTGAAATCCAGTGGCCTGACACCCCTTCTCTGTTTAAGCCTCAACCCTCAACCCTCACTTTAACTCTCCATTTCCCAAAGGCAACAGCTCTAAATGGAGCTTGAGATGGAATTGTTCTCCAGAGAGCTCCGAGCTGCCCCTCAAAACACTGATCTACAGCAAGGGAATTGTGATGGGATGTCTGACCCAGGATTCTGCTCTGTGAAGTCACCAAGGCACCCTCTGCTGCTGCTGCCCCTCTGTGAGGTCCAGAAATTCTGTCTCAGCCCTGATCTTGGAAGGGATGGAGCCTCCTGGTCTCTCCTTCGTTGGCAGACGGAGCAGCCCAGTGGCTCCAGGCTCGACACCTGCTTTCCACTGGCTTTTGTTGGCACAAGACAAATTTGATGTTCACCTGCTCCTGCTCTGCCCACAGCCTCATCCAGTTCCCAACACCCCTCAGTGGAGCTATCAGGGATTTTCCTAAAGGACCTGAAATGGGGGGGATTTGTCAGGAGCTCGGCTATAAAATGCACGTATCATGCACACAGACAGTTACAGCTCAGGTTCCTTCACTCACCTGAAGCTGAGTTTTAGCCTTCTGTTGGCAGTACAATCTCATTTTTGCTGACCTGATCTGAGGTCCCTTTTGTATCTGGAAATGGAAAGGGTTCAATGATCCTTGGAAATGGCAAGGGTTCAATGATCCTGATGTTTGTAGTAAAGTCAGTGATGCTGGGTGTGGTGAGAAGTTTTCAGTATCAGGCTGTATTTATTATATTTATTTAAGGTTGTTTGGGTGAAGTGTTCAGGATAAAGGCAATGCCTGGATGGGACACAGGCTGAGATTTGTGTGTTTGTTGTACTGTGATTAACACCTGGTGCCCTTTAGCACCACCGGGGCACTGACTGTGTTGATTTGCAGCTTTTCCTTAGGACAGAGGTGTCTTGAGACCCCCCAGCTCTCCCACTCCAGGAGCCCTCTCTTCCCCATCACTTGACTGGGACCATATCCAGGACTCCTCAGAAACCCCAAACTAACCCCACAACAGGTGTTTGCTTTACAAACACTCCTCACCTGCCCTGTCTGACCGTGCCCTGGCCAGGGATTCCTCTCTCCAGTCACACAGCAGCAGACACAGAGGCTGCTGCTGAGGCAGCAAAACATCCACGGCCACCTGAGCACGGAGCTGGAGCCTTGGCTGGAAGGGCTTCACTGCCAGGCCTGGAAAGTGCCTGCTGGTCACCAGGACTCTCAGTGGAGCTGCTTTGCCACCCCCGGAACATGAAAGAACCACGCTTTGAAAAGCAAATTTGCCCTGATAAAGCAGCCAAAGTCTCTAATTCCTTTTCTGAAGATAGGTTTCCTGATTTGCTAATTTGCTAATTTGTCTTTTTCACAATTCACTGAACCTGTCTGCTTTTAATTAATCTTACAAATCTAATCAAGTCTAACTGGCACCTTTCCCAGTCCTCGCACTTCCGAATGAGAAACACTTTCCTTGCTGCCCTCCAGCACCACCCTGGCTCAGGCTGCAGATCTTCCTCCACCTTCTCAACAAACAGACCCTGTCTGGGGAGGGAGGGGTTGGTGTTGGGTGATAAAATCTTGAGGGTTTTTTTATTCTGATCCCATTTCTGTGTTGAATCATCCAATTTTCCTGCAGTTACTTTCTAGAAATTGTGGAGATTTATAATTAAGAAATTTGCAGTGGTCCTTGAAAAATGTCACAGGAGCTTTTCACAGCTCTGGTGGAGTCCTAGCAAGTGCCACTCAGCTCCTCACTCCTCACTCCTCACTCCTTCCTCTCACAGACTTTGGGGGTTTGTTGTTGCCAGGGGCACATTTGCAGGGCAGGTTTTACCTGCAGAGGGCTCTTGGATGTTTTGGGGGGGTTTTTTGTTGTTTTTTTGGGGTTTTTTATTGTAGCCAAATATTTCAATTGTCTTTTTAGATTCTGATTATTGCCTGTTATCTGCTCTGGCCTGATTAGGTTTGGTAGCTAAGTTTTTAATGAGATCCACCAGTTGGCTGTTTGACAAGGGGTTTATGCAGAACACCAAGCCATGGCTGTCTCTGTAGTTCTATTTTCCATTCAGTTTGCTCATTTTCCCCCTAAAAATCTAAAAATAAGATCTCCAGAAACAAAGTCCTTGTTTGTGGGTTTGGTGGGGCATAGGCTGCTGCTTCTGTTGGTTAAGTGAGAACTTAAAAGGAGTTGGGAGTTGATACAAAAGAGACTCTTTGCCTCAAACAGTGGTTCCGTGCTCAGGATCACAGTTTTGGAGGCTGAAGCTCTACAAAAACCCCCAAAGGAGACCCTCCCCTTGTGCACTGGGGCTGGGATTGTCACATCCTTTTGGGAACAGTGACACCTTTGTGACATCCCTTATCCGATCTCTGCCCAAAGGCACTGCCAGGAGCATTGGGAAGAGCCAGACAAGAGGGACACACTGGTGACAGCACCACCATGGACACACTCAGAGGCTCTTGAAGTTGTTGAAAATCAGCCTCTGATGCCCAGAGGACACAGATGAGTCCTCCCAGCTGCTCAGAAATGCTGTGACCCCATTGAGTGCAGATGAGGCTGAGGCCGATGTGCCTCCCACCACAGCCCTGCTCTGCAGGAGCTGCCTTTGTCCAGCCCAGCCCAGGAGTCCTGGCTCATGGGGCTGTAGTTTCAGTCCTGACAGTGTCCATGGTCCTCGTGGGACAGGAGTCTCAGTCTTTGCTGTCCAACCCAGCCTGAGGTTTCGTTGTGCTTCCCCCTAGATCCCCTCAGCCCTGGAATCCAGCACCCAGACAAGCTCCTGGGGCTGGTCCATGGGTCAGGGTTTGGAGGAGGAAACACCTGGGTTCTACCTCAGGTCTCAAGACCCCAGCTCAAGGTGTGCATTGACTTCTCTGCTTGGGTGGAAACCACACACAAACTGGAAAATCAGATTTCTGGTGTGGTTCTGAAGGCTGTGAATTCAAGGCTTGCTGGTAACACCTGAGGAATGAACAGCTGGGTGTAAAAAACCTCCTGTGAGTGCTGGAATGAATTACGTTAGAAAAGCGTTCTGTAGGAAAGGATGGAGATGCTCAAAGAACATTTGCTTTGGGGTTGGGCTTTCAGTTTCTTGAGTCAGATCAGGCTCCAGTAACTCCCCAGTTCCCTGGCTTTACACCAAATATCACCTAAGAGAGGGTCCCCATCCCTTCACCCAACTCCCCAGCACTGAACTCGGTTAAACTTTACTGTAGCTGGTATGGGGCAGGAAAAAAAAGCCATATCCCCAATCATTAAAAAGAAGAAATTTCTCAGCGATAAACCACTAAGAAAAGGTTTAATTTTTCAGATTGATTCAACTCTATTCCTGACCAAAAACTCTGGGACTAAAGGATATTTCCCATGACTCCAGAACAGATTATTTGTTATGAAATACTGAAAAGGTGATTTTTCACATGGGTGAGGAGTCAACAGCAGGGTTTTGCAAGGACACAGAGTGTCCAACACTGAGAAGAGCTGGAGTGGGGGAACAGAGATCAGTGATGTGAGCAGACCTGGGCTAGGGCAAGGTGCCCCTGCCACTGGAGGGGGTTGGGATGGGATGAGCTTTAAGGTCCCTTCAACCCAAACCATTCCATGATTCTGTGAGGATTCTGCGATGAAGTTTGGCCATGACCACACTGCTCAGGGCAGTAAAGCACAAAGGAAACCACGGAAGACAGGAGTGGATGGCACTCAGTGGGTGATAAAATTAATTGCAAATGGCCATGAAATAATGCAAACCGGGAAAAGGGCCCCAAATCTGCACAGTGCTGATACAGGTCAGATTTTCTGTTAGGGCCACTTTGACAGACATTACTATGGAATGGTCTCTGCAGTCAGTGCTTCAGTGCTCACTGATCAAGAAGTGAAGCTGTGCAAAATCTACAGGAATTCACTTTGCTGTTCCTTGCCCAGATTTTTGGGGCCATGTTGGTTGATCGGTGATAGGAAAGGTCTCTAAGGAGCTGTTGTTGGATTTGCTCTCAGAAAAGAAAATACCAGCATGACATTATTTCAGTCATCATTTATCTTATTATTGCACCCCAAGGTCGGTTTGCAATCTGATCTTTGCATTTCCTATAAAATGAGGAAGGCACACCAAAAACCCAACAAGGGACTGAAAGGGCTGAATTTCTTCAGGTGAGGAGACAATATTTGGATTTGCTGCTTGGATAGAGACAATTCCAGGTGAATACAAAACAGATCCTGCAGATCACAAACGATGGCAAGAGTGTGGCGAGGAACAGGAGTTCATTGCTCAGACATAAGAACCTGCTGTGGGTTAGGTCAGGTGGGCAGCCAAGCCCCACACAGCTGCTTTCCCCTGCCAGTGGGGTGGGGAAAAGAATCGGAAGGGTGAAAGTATAAAAACTCATGGCTTGAACTAGAGGCAGTTCAATAGGGAAAGGGAAGCTGCTGCACACACAAGCAAAGCCAAGTGAGGAGTTCCTTCAATCCTTCCCATCCCAGGCAGGGGTTCAGCCTCCTGCAGGGCTCCATCACCCGTGGTGGTTACCTGGGAAGGAAAATCCCACAACTCCAAACGTCCTCCGCCTCCTCCTTCTTCCCCAGATTTTTGGTTAGTTGGAAATTTATCACCCAGGGGCCTCTTCAGCACAAGTCACCTCCCCTGGTGATGCTCCCAAATATTTCCCTCCCTTCCAACATCCAGCCCAGCGCATCAATCGAGGTGCCCAGAGGAGCTGTGCTCCAGGACCAACCCCTTCTGGAATGTCTCAAACCCTTCGGATGCTGCTGGTATCCCTTTTCCATTTGGAGGGTGTAAAGCACATTTCTCACACCTTGTCCTGTCTGGACTGGCCCAAAACCATTTCATTTATTCAAAGGCTTATTGTTGCTGCCTGGTGAAATTATTGGACCTCTGGGATTAAAATTAGCTGAGACAAGTGTGTAATCAGACTGTGGGACGTGTTCCCGGGAAGGGCTGTGGGGGTACACAAACCTGGGGCTGAGAAAATGAGCATCACTTCACTCACAGTCCTACAGCACAACAATCCAGAGCCAACCTTCAGCTCAGGCCATCCCACATCCCAGCCCTGCTGGGACCTGCATGAACTGGGCAGAGCCAACTTTTACCCTTGCCTTGCTTCTCGTGGTGCTTCCCAACAGAGCTGAGATTCCCTGGGAAGGAGGCAGAGCCTACTCTGAGCACCATCTATCTGCTTTGGAGCAGAGCCCGTGTGGCACATGGTTCAGTCTTCCCTGCAATATTCATGGCAGTTTGTGTCTCACACCTTTCCAGAGCCCAGAACCCTCCACTCCAAGTGCTCTGCTCTCCAGGGAAAGAGAATAGCAGCACCCAGGAGTAAAGCAGCCTCATTTTTCACCACAAGAAACCACCAGGACTAATTCTAGATCTGGCTTCCACAAGATTCAATTCGGTTTTTCCATGTTGGATCTGACACAAGACATTTTAAAATCCAGTTCCTCCAGCTGAGACAGAACCGGTGCCTCAGTCTCAGCCACAGTGCCCAGGATGGGCAGCCCAACTGCCCCCACTGACCACTGCCCCCTCTGTCCCCTCCTAGGCCAGGGCTCCTCCTTCCTGGGGTAACCTCAGGCTGTTCATAGGAGCAGAACCAGCCTGGGGACTTCAGTCCTGGTCTCAGGGCACAGGGAAGGACTCTCCAAAGAGAGGCAGCCCAGGCATCCCCCTTAGATCACACCCCAAACTGTGGGACAGCTGAGTGGATGTGGTAATTCCCATCCACGGGGTGTTTTCCATGACATCTGAGCGGTGGGAAGCTGCTTTCCAGTGCCAAAGGCTGTGATTCACCGTGGGTGATTTCCGGGCACTTGGCACCAAGCACTTCTTGAGGCCACCCACCACCACGGCCTCCCCAAAGGGACTGCCCAAACTGGAGAGGGCCTGGCTGACCAGTGGGAGATGACCAGCACCCTCACTGGCCTGAGTGGAGACGTGTCCCTTCCTTCCCTGGATTTCTGCGATGCTCGTTCTGGTCCAAGTGTCCTGTCCCCTCGTCCCTGGCAGGACACATTTCCCTCCCCCTTTGGGGAAGGAGGCAGGAAAGGAAGGTGAGTCACGGTGGGAATGGCTGGCAGGCAGGGCTGGCAGTGGCAGGCGAGGGGACAGCAGCCCTGGGAGGTGGCGTGGCCTCAGTCACAGCCTGTGCTCACACAGAGGGACAGCCCTGCCAGGACCTGGGGCACACACAGAGGGACAGCCCTGCCAGGACCCACCGGTTTGGAGCCACCGAGTCTCCAAACAAACCCCAGCGTCTCTCTTTGGAGGAAAGGTTTCACAGCGCTGAAAATCTCGCTGTGTTTATTGCGGTCACAGCCTGGAAGCCTACCTTTGCATATGCAAATCACATGCAATTATGTAAATTTCGGCTGGAATAATATTATCACAGTCCCCGCAGAATAGATCCTCTCCCATGGCAAATCAGTTGATTGTGTTTCCCAAAGTGAGAGTGGCACTGCTTTGAGCGGGCATTGCTGAACGTAACATTTCTATCTGGTGCGGGGAACAATGCGGGACCCAGCTCTGGGCACACCCAGGCCCTTGGCAGCAACTTCATCCAGGTCCTGCGGAGGGGCAGCAGCTCCGGCCCCAGCCCTGCCTCCCTCCCCCCATCCTGCCAGCCTCTCTGGCCAATCACCCGGAGCCAAACCGCGTGCGATGCCAAGACAAAGCGGTGGCAGCAGATGCCAAATCACTTTCAAGCCCATGACAGAGCCCTGAGTCACCCCAAGTGGAGCAGCGCGCCCAGAATGGGCTCATCTTACAAAAGTGCTGTTGCTGCAGCAACACTAATCCACACGCCGGTGGGCAGAGGGATAATGCGAGGGATGCAGCACTCAGTGCTCAGACAGGGGGATTGCTCTCCTCTGCAGGGATCTGCGTGCCCTGCCGTGGGGCCCTTTGTGGTGGGGACTCCTCAGGCAAAGGGATTCCGTGATAGAACTTGGGGCAGCTCTGACTGACCCCAAACTGCCACAAACCGAGCAGGAAGGGGATTTGACAGAGCTCCTGTTGCTGTCTGGGCCAACTTCTGACTTGAGGCCTCAAAATCTCAGCTGGGCTGTTCTTCACACCCAGTCTGATCTGAGGAGCATTTGGGCCCCAGTTCCTCACCAGCAATCACTGATGCCACCACCAGGCTCTAATGCCACCAGCACTGCAGCAGTGACCCCTCTCTGTCACCCTCCTGTCCTGCCCCACTCCAGGGAATCACAGAATCACAGAAACACAGAACGTCTTGAGCTGGAAGGAACCCCCAAGGATCATCACCCCAACTCCTGCCCTGCACAGACACCCCAACAATCCCACCCTGGGCATCCCTGGGAGCGGTGTCCAAATGCTCCCGGAGCTCTGTGGGGCTGGTTGGTAACAGGAGAGCAGAGGTGGGGGTGACACGAGGAGGGGTGGTTGAGATTACAGCACAAGACAAGAGGGTTGCAATGAGCAACAGAACAAAGTGGAGCAGAAAAATCCAGGAGTGGGAGATTTATGGAGAAAGAAATTTGTGGCTGAGCAAAGGGACTGTGAATGGATGATGGTTTTGGGATGAGACCTTCTCCCGTCAGAAAGAGAATGGCTTTTAGGGTGGGATTTTTGACAAGTGATGTTGGGTGTTAGAACCCAAACTGGAAATGAGAGGCTTTTGGGGTCAGGTGTTAAAAAAGCAGGAGACTGGGAAGTTTGAGATTTGGGATCATTCCCATCTCATTGTTGACCAGGGAGGACACAGGAGGGAAAAAGGAGAAAGGAGAGATGGGGAGGGGAGGAAGAGGAGCTGCCCGAGCAGTGACACTGGCTCTGGAGAGAGTCATGGCAATTCCAGCTCCCAGCTGTCCCACAAAGCTCAACCAGGCAGAGAGGTTGGAGTGTTTTCAACAATCCTTGTCTTTGTGACAATGGCACTGAACCCACCTAGGACATCCCTCTTCTCTTTCCACTCTCTCCCACCCTCACCCTGCCACGTATCTCCATCCTGCCCTCATAACGTGATGGATCCCAGAATGGTATCAGTCAGATCTGTCCTAAAAGCCCCACAGAAACGCTTTGAGTCCTTCAGCATCAAATCCATGGGGTGTTGCCAAAGAACTGAATTTTAATCACAGAATCAAGGGGTAGTCGGGGTTGGAAGGCACCTCTGGAGATCATGGAGCTCAATCCTGCTCAAAGCAGGGACAGACAGAGCAGGGTGCCCAGGGCTGTGTCCACTTGGGTTGTATTTCCAAGGATGGAATCTCCACAGGCTCTCGAGGTCACCTGTTCTGTCACCCTCACAGTGAACAGGAGTTTTCAGAGAGAATTCCATGGTTTTTAGTTTGTTCTCATTGCCCCTTGTCCTGTCAGAGGAGTTTGGCTGCAGCTTCTCCACCCTCTCCCACCAGTTATTTGCACACACTGACAAGGTCTCTCCATGGGTTTCTTTTCTCCTGGCTGCCCAGTCCCGGCTCTCTCAGCCTCTTGTACGTCTCCAACCCCAAGACACCTTTGCTCTTCCACCACCTGTACAGAGGTGGAGCCTCTCACAGCCCCACAGGCCATTGGAGAGATCATTTCAATGCTCTTTAGGGCTCTCACCTGCCCCCACAACACCCAGGACTGCAAGGCTCACCTGGTGCACTCCTTCAGCTCCACTCTCTCCAGTCTCATCCTCTGAATCTGCTCCTGTCCAAGCAGAAAAGCCCCCAGAAGAGCAAACCCCACTGCAGTTACCTGCACAGTTCACCTGCACAGGTGTTTGGGTGTGCACAGAAGGAGGTGCTGGGGGGACTGAGGGTGGCACCACCAACAGCGAGACCCAGCCCATCCCTGGGGACTCTGTTCCCCGAGCATCCTCATTTCTGTTAGAGTCAAACCCCACCTGAGCACAGGCCACGGCATCCAAGGTGCCCCATCCCTTCCAAAACGGCTCCTCTGGAATGTTCTGGGAATGCCAGGCTGGTTCCAGGCTCTCACAGGTACTGCTGTGGGTGAGGGCCGTGTTCCTGTGCCAGCCTGTGGGAGAAACATCCCCGTGGCTTTTCCAACAGCCTGGTGGCTTCTCCTGCTTCCCTGCTCAAAAGGTGATGCACCTTCACGGTTGGTACTTGCAGCCTCATCCCGCTCCGGTGGGGATGGAGAGTCAGGAAGTGCCATCAGGGACAATTAAACACCCAGTGCCCAGCCCACGTGCCCAGAGGGCAGTGCAAGAACCCCATCAGAGGGAACAGGTGAAACAGGGCACTGGATCATGTCCTGAAAGAGCAAATTGTCTCCATTTGTTACAAGGGGAGCCTGGGAGACGAGCTCAGGGGAGGTGACCAGGATGGGGCCACCCAAAGGGGAGTTCCCTGAGCCACCTTTCAATGTCAATGGGTGGATGAGGCACTGATGTGGGTGGGTGACCCTCCAGCCTCAAGTACTTCCCATGGAAAAATGGGAAGTGACCTCCCAAATGTGCCTGTTCTGTGCTGGCTGGAGGAACCAGCACACCCAGAAAGCAGAGCCTGCAGTAAAGCCTCCATCTCTGAGCACACAGCCACACTCTGGGCCTCTGCCCACTGAAATGTGGTGGCACAGAACAATAATTTAGGTTGACAGGATCATCTGCTGGTCTCTTATCACAAGGGCCTACTCAGAGCAGCCCCCTGACCACCGTGGTGGTCTCCACTGGACTCCCACCTCTACCTCCATGTCCTGTCCATCCTAGGGAGCCCCAAACTGGACATGGGAACCCACCTGTGGTCTCACAAGTGCTGAGTAGAGGAGAAAAAACCACATCCCTCAATTTTCCAGTCTTGCTAATGCAGCCTCAGGATGCAGCTGACTTTTTTCCCTGCATGGACACAGCAGCTTCCTGTTCTGGCTGTTGCCCACCAGGATCCTCAAGTCCTTTTCTGCAAAGTGAGCCAGCCCCCAGCCTGTCCTGCTGCATGGGGCTGTCCCAGCCCCGGCTCAAGGCCTTGCATTTGCTTTTCTTGAGATTCCTGAGGTTCATGGAGGTGTCCGAGGCCAGGCTGGACAGGACTTGGAGCCACCTGGTCCAGTGGAAGGTGTCCCTGCCCACGTCAGGGGGTGGAACAAGATGATCTTGACCGTCCTTTCCAACCCAAACCAGTCTGTGGTTCCAGGATCCTCATTCTGCCTCTGAAGTGAGCTGCTGGCAGGGAGGGGAGGGAGGAGATTATCTCCTAATTACGCTGTGATTGAAATTCCTGTGCTCAACTCATTTAACAGCAGCCAATATCTTGATCTTCCTTCTGTCTCTTCCTTCTGTGTTCAACACAAGCCTCTGAATTTCATTTTTTCTTTAACCATCAGGACTTTGAGACCCAGCTTCATTTTCCAGCCACAACCAGACCATCTCTTGTGCTCCTTGGTGCCAGGTCCCTGCAGGGGAGCAGCACACTTCTGAAGAACTAGGGTGATGTTGGCCACTGAGTCACCCTGTGTGACTGGAGAAAGAGTTTTGTTTGTGCAACAAGGAACATTCCTGAGGATCAGGCATTTATTTTCTTGTAGTTAAGGCTCTCCTCACTCCAAAAACAAAAAGCCACAGGGATTTAGCACAGGTTACCCAGGTTCCCTGCCAAGGGTGTAATTTTGCCACAGTCCTTTCTCAGTTGTCGTGCCCAGCAGTCTCCATCTGCCTGTGAGGAATGAATGTCAGCTTCTCTGACAGGAGAAAAAATACAAAAAATCCATGGATGTTTCTCAGATCTCCACCAGAGCAGGGCTGTGCTGAGTTCCAGCACACACAGATGCCTGGACAGCTCTGACAGGAGCCAAGGCCGTCCTCAGCCAGCACTCCTGGCTCCTCATGGTCTGTGTGAAACAAGAGGAGACCACCAAGGTCCTGATCTGAGACACTGAACCTCCTCAAAGGGCTTTGCCCAGCTGGGAAAAATCTGAAAGCAGGAGGGCAAGCAGAGCATGCAGGGCAAGCTCCAGCTGGCATGGAGTGACAGGACAAGGGAATGGCTTGACTGGATTTTGGGAAGGAACTGTTCCCTGTGAGGGGGGGGAGGCCCCAGCACAGGGTGCCCAGAGCAGCTGTGGCTGCCCCTGGATCCCTGGAAGTGTCCAAGGCCAGGTTGGATGGGGCTTGGAGCAACCTGGGATAGTGGAAGGTGCCCCTGCCCATGGCAGGGGGTGGAATGAGATGATCTTTAATGCTCCTTTCCAACCCAAACCATTCTGTGATTCTCTAATATCGCTCTGGAAACGCCAAACCAGGGTTGTGTCTGCAGAGCAAATTATCTTTGGTAGGGACAGGGAACCAAGGGAGGCAAAGTGTGGGCAGGAAGCCTGTGAAAGATCAAAAAATGACCCAGGTTTGGCCCAGGGACACTGAACTTGGAGTTCTGAGGATGACACTGGCCCAGCCTGATGTACAGGAGGGCTCTGGGCCCTGGAGCAGAATTTGTTTCTGCTCCTGAGCCACCAGGACTCAAAACCCAGGAGAGCCTGTGAAAAAGGTGCCAGGAAGATGGACACGGCAGGGGAGGGGATCGGCCTCACCTGCGGGGGTTGGAGCAGCTCCCGGGGTTTTGGTGTTTGCAGACTGTGGATGTTCTGCAACGTGAGCTGCAGACAGAGAACCTGGGAAATGTTTAAAGCCGATTTCTTTACAAAGCTTCTTTGGGTCACAAAGAACAGAGCAGTAGGGGGAAAAATCAGCAGGGGACAGAGGAACTTTCCTCAGTGCCTGTGGGTTCAAGGAACACTGCAGCAGCAGGAGCCATTGCACTGGAGGGGTCAGCACAGCCCGTTTGGGGAACCCTCTGTCCTTCCTCCATCCCTGCCAGGGGCCCTGGGATCCCCGTGTGCTTTGCAGTTACCACAGTGTTATTGAAACTGCTGAGCTGCCTTGGACTCATTCAGAGCAGAACTGCTGTGCCCTGCCACGTGCCCCAGCTGAAGACCTCGGGCATTTCACCAAATGCTGCTGGAGGACTTCAGCTTTGGTGAGAGGATATTGATATATTCAGGAATATTGATAATACTGACGCCCCCCTACACAACAGCTGGATCCCAACTCCGGTGCCATCCTCCCCTGCTGCCTCTGCCAGCGCAGCACAACACCCTCTGAGTGGGCTCTCTCTCCTCATGGGCCCAGGGGACAGGAAAAAATCCTCCTTGCAAAGCCAGGCAGGGCTGTGTGAGCACTGAGTGTGATCCCTTCACCCCACGGGTGAGGAATTCATTTGTCCTGGCTCAAACAGCTCTTCTCAGAAAGGCACAGGCCGGGTTTGAAGATACTCAGAGAATCTGCAGCAAGTGTTGGGCATCGGTCCTTTGCTTTGAGATTTGTGCCTTTGCACTCCGCTGCTCTGAATTCCCACTCACAGCCATTGTCCTGCCCTCTTCTGCTGGACAGAAAGTCTTAATCTTCCCCTTCTTCTCACTGTAACTAAATAATCTCTCAGAAGTCTTTCCAATAGACTGATCAAACTGTCAGCATAAGCCACTGCCTCAGCTCGCTGCTATTGCTCCTTTGTCTCCTTCCCATGTTTAACATCCCCTTTACAACAAGGAGGAGGCTTAAACCACTCCAGTTCCTGCAGCACCCTGAGCTCCTGCCTGGGTGAGACAGCACAGCCTGAGCCAGAGCCCCATCAAGGAAACAGAAGGACAGAACTATCCTGAACATATCCATGAGGGAAGCTGTGGGCAAACCCCAGAGCTGAGTAATCCAATTTCATAAACACCATGCTGCCCTCCTGCCCCCTGGATGTCTCATTTACCTTTGCTGGATGTGAAATGGTGGCTGCATTCCCCTGGAGATGCCACTGCAGGTGGCAGAGACTCAGCCTGCAGCAGCTCCGGGGCTGTGACACGTCCTGTGTGCTCTCAGGGAGGTGACATTGTCCTTCCTGCTCTCAGGGAGGTGACATTGTCCTGTCCACTCTCAGGGAGGTGACATTGTCCTTCCTGCTCTCAGGGAGGTGACATTGTCCTTTCCACTCTCACAGAGGTGACATTGTCCTGTCCACTCTCAGAGAGGTGACATTGTCCTTCCTGCTCCCAGGGAGGTGACATTGTCCTGTCCACTCTCCGAGAGGTGACATTGTCCTGTCCACTCTCACAGAGGTGACATTGTCCTGTCCACTCTCAGGGAGGTGACATTGTCCTTCCTGCTCTCACAGAGGTGACATTGTCCTGGCTGCTCTCAGAGAGGTGACATTGTCCTGTCCACTCTCAGGGAGGTGACATTGTCCTGGCTGCTCTCACAGAGGTGACATTGTCCTGGCTGCTCTCAGGGAGGTGACATTGTCCTGTCCACTCTCAGAGAGGTGACATTGTCCTGGCTGCTCTCAGAGAGGTGACATTGTCCTGGCTGCTCTCACAGAGGTGACATTTGTGCCCAGGCTGTGACGCTGCAGCCCTGAGTGGCTGCGCTCACACCCTCAGACGCCTCAGCAGGGTGCTCTGGTGAGGTGGCCCCAGCTCTGTCAGCATTTCCTGGGCTCTGCTCAGTGCCAGGGGGTCACGATGGCTTTTTCTGGCTGGCAGCTCATCTTGGAGCTGGTCACTTCTCCCTCAGCTCATCCTGCCCCGGTTCTGGGGGAAAAGAGAGGTCCTGGCCTGGCCTGGGGGAGCCCAGACCACGTGCACACCACCAGGAGAGAATTCCTGAAGGACTTTATCCTCTGGCATCCTCCATTCCTCTTGCCCTTTCAACAGGAATTTCTGAGCTTCCCATGTCCCAAACGCAATTCCAGTCCCAAGAGATGAACTCTGCAGTTCAGGTGTCCTCTGGGGGTTTTACATTTCTTCAGCCAAACTCAGCTGATTTCCACCCAGCAGGGATTTGATGCAACAAAGTCAGGGTAAAAATTCACCCTCTCAGAAGGGCTCACACCTGCAGCTCCATCTCTCCTCCCTGTGGTCCTGCCTGCCAAGCATTCCCCATCCCTTCAGTGGAGTCAGGAACGGCATCTGGATGCTCCATGCCTGGAAGTGTTCAAGGCCAGGCTGGATGGGCCTGAGTGCCCGGGTCTAGTGGGTGACATCCCTTCCCACGGCAGGGGGTGGGAACGAGATGATCTCTAAGGTGCCTTCCAAGCCAAACCATCCTGTGCTTCTGTGACCTCCTTGGATCAAAGCAAAAATCCCTCTGACTTCCCAAATCATCAGAACTCTGACTCAGCAACCCCAAACCCAGAGTCAGTGGCAGGGGAACACCTGGGTCTTGTGAGCCTCTTTTCTTTTCATTTATTGCAGCCCAGCTGCCCCCTGCACCTATATTGTTTTGTAAAACCACAAACTAATGGCAGCAGAGATGTGGGTGGTGGGTGATGGGTGGGGGTTCACTCACAGGAGAGCAGCTCATGCCAAATCTACAGGGCAAAAGGAGGTAAGGGAAAAAATGGAATAAAACAACAAGATTTATTTCAGTTCATGTGGCAAAAATCTCGCCACAAACATTCTGGGGGTCTGTCCTTGGTCATCCTTCACCCAGTAAGGCCCATGGGCACTGCACTGTCCAGGACTCGAGGGAAGGTTCAGCTGACCTAATCTGAGAAGTCCTTCCCTAATTCTCTATGGGGTCAGAGGAGCTTTTCTGGAGTGTGACACCTCCCCTCTACAATAACTCTGCATGGACCAGATTACCTGAGCCCCCTCGGTGCCTCCTTCTCTCCACCGGTGACTCGGGAACTTTCTCTGGGTTACAGCACCTGGAGTTTGAAGTGGAGAAGTGAACCCTGCCCAGTGACAGGAGGACAGGAGGTCCCTTCAGCTCAGTGTCAGCTTGGGAGGAAAGAAAATCTGTGTTCTCTGAAAGCCTGACGCACCCAACACATCCTGGCACCCATTTCACCCCCCAGACGAACCCTCACCTGACAAATACTCTCCTGCCCTTGGTCTGCACCTGTTTGCACTGGCAGTATCTGCATTTCCCTAAAATCTTCCACATCAAAACTTCAGCTCCTCTGGTAGCACCGATCCCTCCCAGGCCCGCAGACCCCACTGTCCCTGCCAGGCAGGAGCAGCACTCAAATGGTGCCACTGGAATTCAGCCACGCTCAGGTTAATTGGACCATTTGGCCATTTCCGAGCTGGGTGTGGGTTTTCCATGGCCCTGTCTGAAGGAAGATGCTTCTCCCAGGTGACAGGAGCCAACTGCAGCCCCTCGGAGCACACCAGATGTGAACCTGTCTCTGCAAAGAGGCCGGAGTGGGAATCCTCTGTGTCCACCAGCAGCAGCCCCTGAGTGTGTGAGCCTGGGGCTGTTTCCTCCTGCTGGAATGCAGTTTGCTCCTTCCCTCGGCAGAGAACGGGGGGCACAGGCAGCTGCTGGCCCACGGCACGGCCGTGCCAGGATTATCTCAGAGTCATCCCCCAGCTCCTGTCTGTCTCTGCTGAGGGACAGGGGCTGCAGCCTCCACCCTTCTCCCAGGAGCTGCATCCCCCCATCCTCCTCCTCCTCAGTGCCAGGCTGCCAGAGGTGACAGTCGTGCCACCAAGGGTCAGGTGCTGCCCCTTCTGCCCCAAAATCAGAGCCAGTTACCCCAAGTCACAGCAGTGCTGGTGGGAAGGGATCCTTAGGGTGTGTAGTCCAACCTCCCCTGGGGCAGAGACATCCCCAGCACCACCCCAGGGCAGCAGGGGCTGTGTCCAGCCTAAACCCCCATGGATGAGATCCCCCTGCTTTGCTGGGCACCTGGAAAGGGAATTTTTCCTAATGCTCAACCTAAATTTCCAGGCTGCACTTCCCAGTTGTTTCCCCTGTCACCTGGCACCCCTGGGAAGAGTTTGGCTCCACCACAGCTGGAACTGCCCCACAAGTGGCTGTGGGCTGTTGCTGGACCCCCTCAGCCTCCCTTCCTGCCCACTGACCCAGTCCAGCCCCTCCTCCTCTCCTGGGACCCCCCAGCCACCCGACCCCAAGCACATGGTCACACCTCTTGGACAATGTTCCCTTCCTACACATCCCTCTGGATGCAGCATTCCCCGTCTGCTGCCACCAACACAGTGACTTCCCTGGATGTGCTGACCCCACACTGACCCAGCCCAGTGAGGTGACATTGGGAGGGTTCAAACTGATCTGGGTTCAAACTGATCTGGGTTCAAACTGGGCACGTTCAGCCCGTTCACTCACGGAGCTGTGAGTGAAGATTGTGAGGGGAAACAAATGACCCCCAAAAATTCACATCATTTAATCAAGGGTTTAAAAAAGCTGTCAGTGGGGCAAGGCTGGGGCTGTGTGGGGCAGGGAAGGTCAGGCTGGGGACACGCTGGGGAAGCTGCAGTGGGCCCTGCTCAGCACAGCCAGGTGGAGGGGGCACTTCCTGGGCAGCATCACACTGGCATGGAAAGCTGGCGGGTTTGGATTTGTGTGGATCAGGAATGGCTGTGGGACCAGAAACAGCAGCAAATGTGAGGGGGTTTAACCCTGGGAGAGCGGAGTCGTTTTCACCACAGTGATGAACACACCCCTCGCAGCTCCACACCTTCACCTTCTTTTCTGCATTTGCTTTTCTCCTAAATCCCAAAACTCCCCGAGCCTTCGAGGGAGAGCTCAACCTCCCTCTGCTCAGAGGGATTTAGGCACTTCCTGCTCCGGGACTCGGCAGAGGGGGATCCCAGGGTGCTGAGCTCCGAGAATTCCTGGATCCCTTCCTGCCTCTTTCCGAGCACAGGGATTCCCACAGCACTTTTTGCTCTGCCCAGACCCCAGGGAATGGTTCACCAAATCCAGGAGCCACACAGGCCAGTGCTTGCCAAGGGCCAGCCCCCAGATTTGGGGGTGATTCGATGGAGATTTTGGAGTCAGTTCTTCTTAGAGAAAATGGGTCTTGAACCCAAGAGAGAGGGGACATGAGTGTGAACAGGAACCCTCACCCCACAGGCAGAGCAGACCAGGCTTCAGTGGGGAAAACCCCTGGTTCCCAAAGCCTCCGAGCTTGGCAGCAACTTTAGGAGACAGCCCTGCCCCAGAACTGCTGTCCCACCCCAGGACATCTCCCTTGTTTGCCTGTCCTTGGCACAGGTGGGATTCAGCCAGGCTGAATTCGCCTCTCACGTGCCCTGTGCTCATCCCCACCCAAATGTGCTTGGTGCTGGAGGATCCTGGGGCTGCTCAACATGTGCGACTCAGTCCAGCAGATGGATTTGGGGGTTTTTAGCACCCTCCTACCATGTGAGCAGCAGTGATTATCAGCAGCACTCAGGCCCTGGAGATGGCAAAAGTGACACCAGTTATTGGGCAGGTCACTGGGAGATTGAAGAAAACTCATTTGGGGTTTAGACACAAAAATCTGCCCCAACCATCCACACGTGACTCCACTTTCAGTTAAGAAACCACCTGATGATACAAGCCCTGAGCAAATGCTTGGGGTTTGAGGGATGCCTCTCCCCTGTGCCCCTCTTTGTCCCTAAGCTTCATTAAATCTGAAGGATCTGGGTGCATTTTAAAGGGAAACAGGGAAACCCCATCCCACTGACTACAGTGACTTTTTATAGAGTGCAGGAAGAAGATAAAGCACAACCAGGATGCTCCTCTTGAGGAAGATGAGCTGTCGTTACTGGGTGTCCTTTGGCAATTTTTTTTAATGATTGATAGAGCAGAATGAGAAATACATAAAATGATGGTTAATATTCCCTGAGTGCAAACACTCACTGAGCAGGGCAGCCTCCTCCCAACACTCCCCTTGATGCTTCCATGAGCCTCACCCTGGATCTTCCCTGTTCTGGCTTTCCCTTTCTGCCGTATCACCGCACCCCTGAACCTCCTTCCCAGTCAGTCTCCCTGGGATTAGACACTCGGAGTGAAAATAATCCATCCCCTGCCAGTCTGTCTACAGGGAGAGCCTCTTCCTGCCTCCCTCCATCCCTCCCTCCCTCCCTCCCCTCATCATCACTTCGGCTCCCTGTGGCAGTGTCTCTGCAGGACTCACCACCCCGTGCCAGTGCCCAGACAGCCACAACCTGGCACCGGGCTTGTTGATCCCCCCGGGAACAGGATGGGGATCCCCACCTCGGGAACATCAGGGGAGGTTGGTCTCTGCTCCCCGAGGGTGGCCTGGACAGTCCTGGCCTCGGCCCCAGCGGCGGAGCTGTGGGACCACCACCGCTGCCCAGCTCAGGGCCCCTGGGACGGCCTCACTCCTTGATTTGTCCAGCAGATCCGAGCAGACAATTTAGGGGGAGCTTTCCAGAAGGCCCCACACCACCGTGGGCAGCTGCAGATGCCCCAGCTGAGGGTGGCAGAGCAATCTGCCTGCCCCGACTCGGCCCCTCGGCGGCGGGCCCGGCATTCAGCCCCCTGCAGCCGGGCACGGCCAGGGGCTGAGCCCAGAGATCCCACACCCCAGCTCCCTTTGCTGCCTGCCCAGTCCTCATCTCTTCTTATCTGCGTGCCCTGCCAGTCTCAAGGTGACCTTGAGGCAACTTTTGAGACACCAGCAATGCTCACAAAGCCCCTTTTCCCACCCATTACACACAGCTCCCCTTCCCAAGCCGTGGTGGTCACTCCCAGCACCCAGCCCAGACTGCAGAGTGAGTTTGTCCTCCTCTGTCCCCACCAGCAGCTCCCAGGGCTGGGCTGGTGTCATATTTCATTATTTGACACCATTCCCAGGCCACACAGTGGGTGGGGAGGATGGGAAGCACTCAGGGCCAGCCCAGGAGAGCTCAGAGTGGATCAACTGTGGCACCAACTCCCTCATGTCCTGCAGGATCCACAGAGAGCTCCTAAAAATTCCTTCCTGAGGGACACAGCCCTGCACTGCCCCACTCTGAGAGCCCCCTGACCCAGTGCCCCTCACCAGGGGTTCCTTTGGCCGTGCTCCATCCCATGTTAGAGTGGCTTTGCTGAGCTTTGCTGCCTCTGCACCTGCAGTGCTGGGGGGGACAGGTCACAGGGACAGAGATGCTCCCTCCAGAACAGGCAGAGCGCTTGGGATCCTGCCAACATGAAAAGAATCTTGGTTTTACTGAGAACAATTTTCTGTGTCCAGATGTCGCCCTGGTTTTTCTACTGTTCTGTGTTTTTACTTTTGTAGTAGAAGTTCTCATGCATTTTCTATAAACATAGCTCTTGTTTTCCTAACCGGCCTAGGATGTTTTCTGATCTTCTGGATTGTTGTTCATTCCTTTCTCCAAGGCGGAGAAAGATGATAGACTATGTTCCTATCCTGTAAAATTGCAGAGGTGTTAACCTCATCTACCAATGTGTGATTGTTTTAAGAGAGGTATAAAAAGGTGAGAATAAAGGTGGGCAGAGTCCTTCGCTCTGCTCAGTGGTCCTGACCTGCTGTCTGAATCTGCGTGTTCGTGTCCGACACTGCGACATGCAGATACGGGGCTTTTCGTTTGCCTTGGTGCAGATTTAGCCTGGGATGTGTTTCAGTAGCTGTTCAACATCAGTGTTGGTGGGAGGCTGAAATAAACCAGCACCAGCCTCTTCCTCAGAGCTGGAGCTGCCTCCCTTCAGCTTTTCTTTGTAACATTCATTTTTTAGCAACTCCTGGGCCATCATCACTCTGCTACCTCAGAGCAAAAGCACTAGAGGTGCATCAGTAGCACCTCTCCCTCCTCTGGGACCGCAGGCAGGGCACGAGTGTCCAACCCTTGTGTTCTGATCACTTCATCGGGTGCTTCCTCCTTGTTTCCTTCTGGAAATAACCAACATTTCTCTGCAAACGGAGCAAGGTTGCCAAATTTCACAGCTGGTGCTGTGTTCCCCTGAACAACATGGGCCAACCATCCCTGGTCGTGGCAGGATCCTGGGAATGTCTCCCTGTGGCGCCGGAGAGGCACCACCGTGTGTAGGGACAGTAAACAAAAATCACCCAGGACCCAGAGGAATTTAAATACCCTGAGCTGAGGGAGCTCTCAGAGTGATGATTGAACTGTTTCCAAGCAGCCATAGGTTTGGGAGGGATTTCTAGACAGACTTTTGCCTTTTAAAAGGGTTCCGGCCCTTGGTGACTACATTAAGGGAGAATTTTAATGGGACAGAATCTGGCCTTTGGGTGCTGAGTGTTGTTCAGATCATACAATTCATACACACCCTTAACGAGGTCGTTTTCAAACACACCAGCTGGAGAAAGAGCTCTCTGGTTCAAGGGGTCGCACTGGAGTGTTTCCAGGACAGTTAAACATTAAAACCCCACATCCCATTCCTGCCTGGGACTCACCCCTGGCTGGGGCATCAACCTCCAATGCTCAGGCAGCTGAACCTCCTTCTAAAAAATGCATTTCCAGTCTGTTTTATTGACCCCCAAGGACTGCAGAGGTGGGTGGGGAGTCTGTGGTGACACAAGTGCCCTCTCTATGGAAAAGCTCAAGCCTCCAGACACGCTCAGAGGGTGATTCCTGAGTGAAAAGCTGATTTCCAGTCCCTCTCCTCATTGGAATTCTGTCATGTTTTGTCTGTTCTCCACATTCAGTCAGGACCTGGCATTTCCCCACTCAGATGTGAACATCCATCGCATGCTTTGACTTGCAAACCTTCCCCTGCTGCCGCTCTTGGTCTTCAGGCAAACCCAAGAATTTGTGTGTTCCCCTGCTCACAAAGGGCTGCAGTCAGCACAGTACCAGAATTAAAATAGGTGAATATTACAGCAGGTGTGAGACAGAGAAAGAGCCAGGATGGAAACTGCTGCTGCCAACACTGTCCCCAGGCCAGCACTGCCAGCAGGATGCACCAGTGCCACTGCTTGAAGCACAAACATTGACCAGAATTGGAAAACACCAAACACAGCTCAAAACTGTCCAATAAAACCCCCTCCAGGCAGAGACAGGTTTTCCCAAAGGCAGCAGGTGGCAAACAAGGTCCCAGCTGTGAGCTGGTTTTTTCCTGCTGGTTCCCAGCTTTCCCAGTGCTGTGTAAGAACCTCAGGGATCAGTCTGAGGCACTAATCGATGTCAGGGAGCCAAGCAGGACAATGTTTGCCTTGTAACTTTGTGCTGCAGGGACTTGAGCTGCTGTGGGAGGAAACACCTCCTGTCCAGGGCAGCTGTGGCTGCCCCTGGATCCCTGGAAGTGTCCAAGGCCAGGTTGGACAGGACTTGGAGCCACCTGGGACAGTGGGAGGTGTCCCTGCCCATGGCAGGGGGTGGAGCTGGATGGGCTTTTAGGTCCCTTTCAACCCAAACCATTCTGGATTCTGTGATCATGGTTTCCAAGAGCTTTGCTGGAGTTCCTGGGAGCTTTCAAGGAATTGCTGGCCATGGCTCTGGAGGAATTTAGGAAGAGCAGGAGCCACCATGACCAGCAGCATCCTCTGTGCAACACTCCTGGCCATGGATCTCCAACTGTGCTGGAGGATCCAGCGAGGAAAATGTAAAATCATTCCAACAATTTTGCCAGAGCAGGTGGC
This sequence comes from Eulacestoma nigropectus, assembly GCA_013397775.1. NCBI lineage: Eukaryota > Metazoa > Chordata > Aves > Passeriformes > Eulacestoma > Eulacestoma nigropectus. Next base: position 140,094 of record VZTE01000040.1, read on the forward strand.
ACAGAGGGACTCAGGATCTCTGTAGCTTGTCTGCTTTTATGTGGGAGATCCCTCAGGAGGGGCAAGGGAGAGCTGCAGTGCAGGGAGTGCTCCGTGGGGCGAGAGGTGCCCTTGGTGACAGAGCCCGAATGCCCAGAGCCTTCCTGCCACGGGGCTGGGGCTGTCCTGCTATGGGGAGGTTCTTCAAATTCATCTGCTTCCAGCTGCTAGCTTCAGAGCCAGGAAACACTCCCAGGGCAGCCCATCCCAGAAAGGTTCTCCCTGCATTTCAAGTGAAAAGCTGCAGCACTGAGCTCGGGCAGTCACAGGCGCTGTCCCACGCTGGAGCTCCCTGGAGGCTGTTCCACACTCCTCACACAAATGTCAGTATTGTCCAGGGCTGAGCAAATTCCTGTCCATCTCCAGGGCTCCAAGAGCTCCCAGGGCTCATTACTGACAGCAACAGGTTATGGGGTTGCAGAAGAAAGAGAAAGGGGTGACCCCACCAGATTGTTCCCCAGGATGCAGGGTCCCCTCCTGGCCCTTATCTTTTATCATGGAACTGGAACGTGAAGCACGTGTGAGCAAACCCCAAGGGCCAGCCCTCACCACGCTCTGCACACACAGCAGAGGACGGACAAACACCTTCCCAAGGAGCTGCTGTCCTGGAGGGCAGCTGCCGAGCAGGGCATCACCCCCAGCGGGTTTTGGAGCCCTGTTCCATGGAGGAGCAGCTCACCAGGGTTTGGCTTCGGCTGGTAAATCCCAGCCCGTGGCACACAGTGACTCCCGTCCTGAGTGCCCCGAGCACTGCAGCCTCCAGGGAGGAAGAAATGTCCCAGAACCTTTTGAACTCCCTGGCAGGAAACCTGCCCTAAGTGGTGCTTTTCACGTGCCCAGTTCTGATCTGGCCAAATCCTGCTCTTTCCAAACACTGCTGGGTCCAATCTCCCTGGGTACCAGGTGTCTTTCCAACCAAATGGAAGATGAGTTTCTGGCCAGCTCTGCAGGGAGGATGAAGATGGGTGTGGGCACAGCACCTTCCATGCTGAGGAATGGGAAGAAAGAGTCACCTGTGCAAGGATGGAAGGATTCACCCACGAGCAGCCACCCACAGAGGAGCTGCACGAGGCCATCACTGCCAGGGCTTCAAGAGCTCATCCCAGACCATGGGGACCACAGAGAGTCACTCACAGCTGCTGGATCCACGGCCCTGCTGGGTCTGGCACCATCGAGGGGAACAAAAGGAGTCCCTGGGCTGACAGTGTCAGGACTCCTGAGAGACTTGAGGGATCAAGCAGAGGAAGAGCAAAGGGATTTTCCTGCGTTTGCCACAGGCACTCCTGCTCCTCGTGCCGTGCCCTGCTCTCCCACACACACAAAGCCAACCCTTCCGTGCACATCCCCTCACACGATGGGAGCCAGAGCAGTGTGGGCTCAGGCAGCCAGGAGGGACACTGAGAGCAGGAGAGGGAAGTGTAGGGTCTGTCATTCCTGCAGGTGCCAGCCTTGGAGTTGTGTTTGTGCCTTAAAAACTGTGCTTGTCCTCCATCTCTCTCAAATTCACCGTGACACTTCCTCTCCTGATGTGCTTCCTTCATCCCCATAAGCTCTCGTGATTGAGATTGAACTCCTGTGATTGAGATTTTAGATTTAACATTGTGTGTAAGACACAGGATTTGCCCCTGGGATCCCAGATCTGCATTTCAGAGAGGTTTGGTTTCATCTTCACATCTCAGCCACTCTATAGGGAAACCATTGGCCCATGGGACCCCTCAGCCACAGCTCCTGCCCCCTGTGTCTTCCCAGCACTCCTGGGGAGATCTGGATGATGGGACAAGAGGAATGAAGTTTTTATAACTGTTGAAGTTGCAGTGGGGAAATCACAGGTTCACTGACACGAGAAGGAAAATGGAAATGAGGTGCTGGCTGGAGAGAAGGTGCTGCCTGTTCCCTGCATCACTGGGGGCAGAGTCTGTTCCTTGGAGCTCACCACTCGTCCCAGCAGAGCTGAGCCCCCCCTTCCACGGGACTGGGAGGGAGCTGGAAGCGCAGAGCAGCTCTGGGAGCCAGTCCCAGTGCACTGCCTGTTGTGCTGCTGCCTCCCAGCCACATCTGGCTGCCCCTCTGTCACCCGACAAGGGTGGGAGATGTGAAGCCCAAACATTGCCTGAAGCCTCAGGCAGGTGCCCCAGCGGGCAGAGAGGGGCAGGAGAAACAGGGAGCAGGAACTGTGGCAGAAGGCAGCACTGGGGCAGGAGTGGCAGTCAGGTCCTCTCATTCAGTGTCTCCAGCAGACACATTTCTCCTGAGCAGGCACTCTGGGATTCCCTTTACATCCTTAAAACCATTAGCGTGTAATTAAATCAACAACTGGTGCCAGCTCAGCATCCAGCCTGGGACTCCAGGCTGGAAGAGCAGCTCTGGGTAAGGACAGTCCCCCAGGTGGCCCATGAAGCGATGGCCTCTCTGCCCTTGGAGGAGTTCAAATTGGGAAAGGCAAGGCCCTGAGAAAGCGAATGTAACCTGGAAACTGGGCCTGCTCTGAGCTCTCCTGAGGGCTCTCCCTGGATTAACCAAGGACTACAAGTGATTGTTTTATTCCCACACAGTCTCCAGGTGCTTGAGGGAGAAACACAAATGCAGTGGGAGAAGTGGTTGGTGCCACAGGTGGTTGGAATGTGCTGCAATGGACAGACAGGAATGTGATGAACTCCAACCAAGGGACCTGGGGAAAAACCTCCCGGGAAGAAACAACCCCGTGCACCTGTGAATGCCAGGGGCAAAGCAGCAAAGAGTGCAGAGCAAGACCCGGGTGTGCTGCTGGACCAAAACCTGAGTGTGGAGCAGCCAGGGGACACTGCAGCACAGTCACCAGGCTGCCCGAGGGACAGCAAGGAGAGAGGAGATCCCTCCCTGCTGCTCAGCACTGCTGGGGCCTCACCTCAACTCCTCTCTCCACCTGTGGATTCGCAGTACAAGAGAAACAGAATCAAAGGATCAGAGAATCTCCTGAATTGGAAGGGACCCAACAAGGATCATCCAGGCCAACTCCTGGCCCTGCTCAGGGCACCCCAACAATCCCACCCTGGGCTGAGAACACGCTGAGTCAAAGCTCTTTCTTATTTGCCCACAGTGGTACTGCAGTGTGAGGTCTCTGCTCCAGTTCATGGTGGTCACTCTGGCACAGAACTGCTGCTCACACACGTCTGAGCCCACCCTCTGCAGGGGCACCTCTGGCTGGGCTGGAGCCTGGGCCAGGCTGTCCCTGCCCCTGTGCAATACCAGCTGTCTCAGTGCTTCTTTAAGCTCTGTGTCTTCACCCTCCAGCGACAATTTCTGGCCAAATAAGCAATTTGACCCACTCTTCCCACGATTTGATGCTGGGGCCATTGGCAGCTCCTTGGAGCAGTAGAAAGGATCTTCTCAAACCTGTCTTGCACCTTCCCCAGCCCAGCACATCCGCCCCACTCACAGCTGCTCCTTGAGCCTGGTGCCCATCCAGGTGGAACTGTGGTGGTTGAGTCTCTGCCAGGGCCACCTGCACATGTGTCCAGCCAGCCTGGGACAGTGGCACTGACACATCTGACCCCAGAGCAGCCCCTGTCCAGGAATGCTGATCCCTCTGCTGATGAACTTGGCATTGGACAGGGCACTTTCCACCTTGGCCACAGTTCAGGAGCTCTCACATCAGTTCTCCTGACAGCTGAGAGATCTCGGGGTATTCCCCCGCCTCCAGGTGTTGCTGCCCTGGATCCAGCCCCTGGCAGGTCCTGTCAGATCCTCCAGCCCCTTGGGGAGGTCTCAGGTGCTCGGGAGTACCCGGAATGGCTCCATGCAGAGCTGAGTCCCTCTGTGCCCCCAAAGGCCCGGGGTGTCCCCAGGTGTGAGAGCCCTTCTCACACCAGAGCTACCAGCAGCAGTTCTCTTGTTCTCTTAGGAAATCCCTGGCTTTCAGTACTTTGTCCCCCTGAACTCTCGGCTCATCAAACTCCCCCTGGGGATGGTGGGGGCAGGGTTGGGGTTATTGGTGGCACCAGGACCAGGCACGAGGGTGTTGCCCAGCCCTGACACTGTCCCCTGTGCCCTGCAGGTCCCTCGCCCTGGGTCAGCAGTACAGCTCCCTGGGGTCCCAGCCCATCCTCTGCGGCTCCATCCCCGGCCTCGTCCCGAAGCAGCTCCGCTTCTGCCGCAACTACATCGAGATCATGCCCAGCGTGGCCGAGGGGGTGAAATTGGGCATCCAGGAGTGCCAGCACCAGTTCCGGGGCCGCCGCTGGAACTGCACCACCATCGACGACAGCCTGGCCATCTTCGGGCCCGTCCTGGACAAAGGTAACCCCTGGGGCTCTGGGGGCAGCTGGGCTGGGGGCAGAGCTGGCACAGCTCCACTGGGCTCTGGATACAGCAGGACTGTCCCACTGGGAACACGTCAGGAAAGGGGTCTGAGGTCCCAGCTTTCAACCCTATTTCTCCAATTGCTTTTTTTTCCAAGTTTTTGGTGTGTTCCATCACAAGGTAACAAGGCAAGGGTCTGTTCCCATCCCAGGAGCTCAGAAGGGCCAGGGAGGATATAAAGTACAGGAGGGGGAAGGTTTAGCCCCAAGCACTCTCACATGTTCTGGAATCATGGGCTCCACCTCCCTGTCCAGGGTGTGCAGCAATTCCAAACTGGGTCCAGCAGACCCATGGGAAAAGCCAAGGAGAGGGGATGTGGCTGAGTTCTTTGGGATCAAGGCAGGGCCACTGAAGCACAAACTGCGCACCCCAGGAGGGCCCTGAGCTCAAGTTCCACCAGTGAGGAACCATGGTTGAAATCCATGGTCCTGACCAGGCTTAGTTGGGATTTCAGTGAATCTTTTCACAAATGAGCCCAAAAAGCAGGGCACAAAGAGAGATTATAAATTCATTTTCCCTCTCCTCTCTCCAAACTCCTCTCCATCCGCTGCCCCTGGAAAGCCGCCCTTCCAGACCCACTGGCACGGATCAGGCACACTGGAAGGCTGATGAGGCACCATAAAGTTGGGATTCCCAGTGAGGTCATGGGGCATTACACTGGAGAAATGAGAAAGGGCCCCAAAAGACCCTGGAAGGAGGTGCTGGAGGGGCAAATCATTGAATCACAAAATTCCCTGAGTTTGAAGGGATCTCCAAGGATCATCCAGTCCAACTCCTGGCCCTGCCCAGACAGCCCAACAACCCCACCCTGGGCATCCCTGGCAGCGCTGTCCAAATGCTCCTGGAGCTCTGACAGCCTCGGGGCCGTGCCCATTCCCTGGGGAGCTGCAGTGCCCAGCACCCACTGGGGGAAGAACCTTTCCCTGAGATCCAACCTAAACCTCCCCTGGCACAGCTCCATGATAACCTGTCCCACATCTCAGATGTCCCAGACCCCAGATTAAAAGGCATTCCCATGAAACTGAACTTAATGGTGGATTAAAAACTCCCAGCGGATAAAAATCTGCGGTTTCTCTGTCCTGTCCCGTGGATTCTGTTCACTCTGTGCCACATTTAGCACAAGGGACATCCACAGGTAATATCTTGGTTTCACAGCTTTATAACCACAACCAAAACCATTTCCCCCTCGTCCTCCTGGGTGTTGACACCGCTGGGTCCCTGCAGCCCAAAGTCTCTTTATTGAACAGAAATTATTGTTTCCAGTGATGCTTTGGAAATGGGGATTTTATGGTACAGACTTCAAGAAACTGGAGAAATTGGGATAAGAGCAGGACTTTGGACTATTTCCCAACAGCCCCCTGAAGAGTGCAGGACTTCTGGTGAATCTTTCTTACAAAGCCACACTATTCTGCAGAGAAACAGTTCATGGTATCTTTTTTTCAAGTTTCAGCCTCCCAGTAAGGGTAGGTGTCGTTTCAGATCCCCGAAATGTCAGGCGAATATTTCAGTGAAAACCATTCCTTTGTGGTAACGTGGGATTCTTTGCAGGAACCAGGATTGCAAAGCCTTATTAGAGCACTAATAGGGACCATGAGATTCATTTCCCCTCTGTTTTGCCAGGGTGTATTTTGGGGTAACTGCTGTATTTACCACCAAATAACTTGTCAGCAGGGCTCAACACACTCTTAATTTGCTGCCTAATAAAAGCCTGTCCTAAATTTCAGCATTTAAAAGATCAGAAAGTTTTAATTTTCTTTTAAAAAATCATTAAAAAACTGTCATAAAAATTCTAAACACATTATGAAAGAACTGTTCAAGCATTGAGCCACTGAAAATCTCTCACCACCATTTCTGTCAGCGGGAAAGCACTTAAAGATTGGGTTTGAACCATCCTCCCTGTAATGAGCAAACTGAACTTTGAATTTATGGAGAATATTTTAAGATTCTTTCGGCTGCAGGGACTCGAGCAAAGCCTCATGTGTGGACTTGCCTCAGCATCTCCACGCACCCTGAGCTGACAAGGTAAAATATCACCCAGAGCTCTGAAACTCTTCTGACAGATGGAGAAAAATGAGTGAGCACGTTGGAGATTCAGCTTTGCCAATCCCACCATGACGCATCTCCAGACAGCAGTGCCAGGCTCCCAGAGCGAATTTATCCTGGTGTCTCACTAACCTGAAAGTGGAGCAGTTAAAAATAAACAGCATCCTCTGCAAAGAAGGACACATCAAAGCCCAGCCCATCTGATCGTGGGTATTGTTCACATTTTTGAACTGCGCTCGTGTCTTCTCCCTGCTGCCTTCAAAATTAATGAGCGGATTCAGGATGGGACTGGTGCCATTGTGTGGCACTGAGTAACACAGGGAACCTTTGACATTCCCGGAGCTGGCAGCAGAGAAGTTGCAGAGAAAACCAGAACCCTTCCAGCCACGGCTCCCTCGGCTGAGGGAAGAGAGAGCGTTGGTGATAAAACTGAGAGATCCTGTCAGCTGTGAGGGGTCTGGGACCAGCCCTGCTCGTCACTGACGAGGATTGCTGGACACTCCTGGGCCTTCAGAGAATCATGGAATAGTTTGAGGTGGAAGGGACCTTTTAAAGATCATCTTGTCCAACTCAGCATCTTCCTTAGATGCAGCAGCAAGAGTCACAGACTGGTTTGGGTTGGGAGGGGCCTTAAAGCCCATCCAGTGCCACCCCCTGCCATGGGCAAGGACACCTTCCACTGTCCCAGGCTGCTCCAGGCCCCGTCCAGCCTGGCCTTGGACACTGCCAGGGATCCAGGGGCAGCCACAGCTTCTCTGGGCACCCTGTGCCAGGGCCTCCCCCACCCTCACAGGGGGAAACTCCTTCCCAATATCCCATCCATCCCTGCCCTCTGGCAGTGGGAAGCCATTCCCCCTTGTCCTGTCCCTCCAGGCCATTGTCCCAAGTCCCTCTCCAGCTGTCTTGGAGCCCTTTAGGTGGTCCTCAAATCAAGAGTTTTGAGCCCATAATCTGGATCCTGTGGCCACCATGGCAGCCCTTGCCGCGTTCCCTTTTTCCTGACTTCCAGCACACCCAGGGCTGCAGCCCCACAAAGCCAAACCCAAGCCAAGACAATCCCTGTCACAGCTCACACGCTGCATTGGGCCAACAAAGAGTCGGGGTTTCCCCTCTGACAAACACCTGGATGAAATCCCCCCTCAGTATTAACCTGGTTGATCTCAGCTGCTGCTCCCTCAGGTAGATTGAGGCTGTTTTGGAAAAGCTTCAAAGGTGCAGTTTCTCACTACAACAGCACCGAACATCGTTTCTAATAGAGCCTGAAAAGAAACTGGGGATCATTTCATTTTAAAGGAGCTGCAAACATGTTAATCACGGTCACTTCCATTGAAGGAGCGCTCAGTCTGCAGAGCAGCGCGGTGAGGGCTCAGCTGAGCAGCCCCTGCCATGGCACAGTGTCCAAGCCCTCCTGGGCTGCTCCTCCTGGGCACATCCTCCAGGCTGTGAGCACTGTGCCAGTGTGGGAGCACAGGGCTTCCCTCCCTGAAATACCCAAGGGATTCCTGCCTCCAGCTCTTCCCACAGCCTCCCCTCCCATCCCCACGTCACTTCCCTCCCCAGGGTCACCTACAGCTCCAACCTCTCCTCCTGCAGCCCCCGGCAGGGCAGTGAACAGCAGAGGCAGCTCAGGGAAACCCCAGGGCACTGAACCCTTCTGGGAGCTGCTGAACAACAACCCTGGAGAGGCTCTGCCCTCACCCACCCAGGTTCCTCCACGTTCCCCACTCCAAATTCAGACTCACAAGGGTTTGGCTGCTGTACCTGCCCAGGCTTTGGTTTCTTAAGGCCATTGATGATCTTCCTGCAAGGAGGGACAGGCTGGGAGAGCTGGGGGTGTTCACCTGGAGAGGAGAAGGCGTCAGGGAGACCTTAGAGCCCCTTCCAGTGTCTAAAGGGGCTCCAGGAGAGCTGGAGAGGGACTGGGAATAAGAATCTAAGAGTGACAGGACACAGGGAATGGCTTCCCACTGGCAGAGGGCAGGGATGGATGGGATATTGGGAAGGAATTCCTGTTTGTGAGGGTGGTGAAGCCCTGGCACAGGGTGCTCAGAGCAGCTGTGGCTGCCCCGGGATCCCTGGCAGTGCCCAAGGCCAGGCTGGACGGGGCTTGGAGCAGCCTGGGACAGTGGAAGGTGTCCCTGCCCATGGCAGGGGGTGGCACTGGGTGGGTTTTAAGGTCCCTCCCAACCCAAACTGTTCTGTAGTTCTATGTTTCTACATTTTCTTTTTTCCATGTCTTATTTTCTAACCTGGGCCATGAAAAAAAAGAAAAACAAAAAAAGCAAAAAGCCAACCCCTGAATGTGGGGTAAGATCATGTTTTTACAAGCAAATTCCCCGAGATGATTTATACTGCAGGTGTGCAGTCTGGGATAAGGAGGGAAGATAAACCTGCCTTCCCCCTCCCTCCTTTCCCTTTTCTCTGTAAAATAAGGTCAGTTCTTATCTAAAGCCAGTGGCTCCTCCAGCCAAGCCCTGCCCAAAGCCAGGGCTGAGCCAGCAGCCACACACTGCTCTGGGGGGAGCAATGGCCATGCTCTGGGCTAGTGATGAAATCCATGATTTAGGTCAAAGCTGGCACCCAGAGAGAGCTGCTGGTGAGTGCACGAGGCAGGAAGGCCCCACGGGCATCTGGGGAGCGATTCCTGGCGTGGGGAAGGTCTCGGAGCCGCAGCCAGGGCTGGATCTGCCGGAGCTTGGCAGGAGCCTTGGCAAGCTCCCACCTTTCCCCACTCCTTGTGCTCCCGTGCCCTCAGCCCGCGCCGCCCTTGGCTCCTCTCCCGCTCCGGGGAGACGCCGCCGATTCTCCGGGAAGATGCTCCCCAAGCCCGGGCAGCGCATCCCGAGCCCGGGCAGGTGCAGGGGAGGCAGCTGGGCCCGGGCTGCCTTCGGGGGTCCCTGCGAGCTGGGCTAAGCCCCTGCCACGAGCTGTGAAAAGGCAGACCCGCACCACGATAACCCACGGCTTTTCTCAGCCATGACACTCGCAGTCATTTGCATCTAAACAGGGGTGTGTGGGATCAGGGGCCGTCTTGATATGAACTCAGCAGCTTAAAGGGAGGGGGAGGGAAAGGAGAGAGGGAGAGAGAAAAATAAGCTTATACCGATGAGAAAGAGCTAAGCTTCCTCCCCTACTGTGAGGCAGGGCGAGCGATACCATCGCAGCGCCGCAGTCGTTTCAAATCGCTGCCGCATTCACACGCCCTTTAGCCATTCTGGGGGGCTGGGGAGCGCCATCAATAGGGATTTCCCAGCCGGGCTGGCGGGATTGGAGGGTGACGGCAGGACAGGGGAACATTGCCCCGTTGCTACGAGGTGCTCCTGGGGAATGCCAGTGCTCTGTGCCGTGGGTACGCTGGCCGGCGGAAACATTCCGCATTATGCTGGTAATACAGTGTGACACCGCGGGAACAATGGCAAATTGAGTGTCCCAGCAGGTAACGGGCCCGGCTGGGAGACAGTCGCAGTGGTGCACTGTCAAGGCGGCTCTAATCCTCCCTCGCCAGCCCCTCCCCTGGTTCTGGGAACGCTGCTCCCGCATTTCATCTCTGGGAAATTCTCCCAGCTCCTCGCCCAGACCCAGGCGAGAATTTGAAGGAGAGGGGTTT
>VZTE01000040.1:150819-233915 GCA_013397775.1 Eulacestoma nigropectus
CTCGTGTCCTCCCCCTGTCCCCGGGCTGTCCTGGGCTGGGGCCGGGAGGGCTCGCTGGCTCCTCTAATCTGATCTGCTTTGGCTCACGGGCCACCCAAAGAGCCTTTGTCAGGCTGAAACACCTCACTGGGAGCAGGGACCTTCAACCGGTGCCCACAGCCCCCAGTGCTCCCAGTATAAGCAGCTGGTGGACGATACCCAAGGAAAACCTTGATAGGTAGAAAGTGGATCCCTGCTGGCACATTGGAGATGGGAAGGGCAAGGAGGGAAGAGTTTGAACTAAAAGGAGATGAGAACCTCAGCGCGGTGCTGCCGGCACGGCCAGGACTGGGCAGCCCTGGTTGGGGATCCCACTTGGGAGTTCCCCAGGCACATTCCCCCAGCTGGCACCCACCCACAGCCACCTCTCCTGAGCGCCTGCACGGGCTGACATCAGCTCAGCTTGGGAAGCCTGAGGGAGCCAGACCCAGCTCTGCAGAGAGACTGAGGCTGGGCAGAGGGACCTGCTGTCCCAGGGCACGAGGCAAGAGCAGGGCAGGGATGCAGGGGACAGCTGAGATGGTTCATGGCTCCTGATCTGGAAGGAGGGGACTGGCTCCAAGGTGATTTTCTCAGCAGAAGTTTCTGGCTTCATCCCAAACCCACTGATGACTGTCCTGATGATCCGATCACGCTACACCCACGAGGCAGCTGGAACCCTCCTGCCCAGGCACCACAGCCCTGAGCTCCGGCCTCCAGCCCCTGCCAGTCTCCTGCACATCGGCACGAGGTTGGATTGACTCCAACACCTGCTCTGGGTTTAGAGACCTAAAGTCTCCATCCTTACAGATGGGCTGAAGCACCCCAGTGTCACTGCCCAGGGAGCTGCACTTGTGCAGAGCTCTGAGCCAAAAGGTGTCCCCAGGGAGAAAGTTGGTTCTGAGATATCGACTGTGCTTGGGAGAGCCAGAGTCAGCGCAGCCACTGAGGCCAAAGCTCAAACACCTCTTCTCCCACAGTGTGTGCTGCATCATCTGAAACCTCTCCCCAGGTCAAAGAGCTTCTCCATCTCTAACTGCTGGCATGGAGCCCCTCTCTGGGTTCCCAGGCCAGGAATTACTCCAGTAACTCTCTCCTGAGGCCCCTCAAGCTCCTACTGATGCCGTGTTCACCCCTGAGCACCCATGCTGGGTCAAATCCTGGATCCTGGATTTGGGAAATGCTGCACGTGTGAGCTCCAGAGCTGGAGTCACACCCCCGTCCCACCTCCTTCTGCCCAAGGGTGATGTTGGCAGCTCCCGCTCCAGGAAATGTTCACTAACAAATTAATAAAATAACTTCTTGCTTTTCAGTGAGGTTTAGGTGCTGCTGGGGGAGGTTGGGAAGGAAAACACCCGTGTTGCACTGACCAGTGACCCCCAGGCTCGGTGTCTCCGCAGCCACACGAGAATCCGCCTTCGTCCACGCCATCGCCTCGGCCGGGGTGGCCTTCGCCGTCACCCGCTCCTGCGCCGAGGGCACCTCCACCATCTGTGGCTGTGACTCCCACCACAAGGGCCCCCCAGGGGACGGCTGGAAATGGGGGGGGTGCAGCGAGGACGCCGACTTCGGCGTGCTGGTGTCCCGGGAATTCGCAGACGCGCGGGAGAACCGGCCGGACGCGCGCTCCGCCATGAACAGGCACAACAACGAGGCTGGCCGGACGGTGAGTGTCCAGTGGGGACGGGCTGAGTGGCCAGTCCTGCATGGATGGCCCAGTGTGGCTCCTCCTGATGGAGTGGGACCACAGGAATTCCCAGGCAGCGAATTTCTAGGATTATTTTCCAGGGCACAGCATTTCCTCTCCCTCCAAACAGACGGGGTTAAGAAGAGCTGAAACACCTTGATTCCAATTCCTAAATGGTTTGGGTTGGAGGGGGCTTAAAGCCCATCTCGTTCCACCCTGCCATGGGCAGGGACCCCTTCCACTGTCCCAGGCTACTCCAAGCCCCGTCCAACCTGGCCTTGGACACTTCCAGGGGTCCAGGGGCAGCCACAGCTGCTCTGGGAATCCTGAGCACTTTCCAAGGCCATGTGTAGAAACCCAGCTGCAGGTCAGCACTGGATGAAGAGGACTCTCCTCCCAGTGCCTCCTTCCTGCATGTTCCCTGTTATGACATTACCTCGCCTGGTGATTCCTTGAAGTGTGTGATAGTTGCAGCCCATTCCAACTGGAATATTCCATTCCATTCCATTCCATTCCATTCCATTCCATTCCTGCAGTCAGCAGGTACCTGGGCCTCTGCCCGCCCTGGGTCATTTGCAAACCCAATGGGACCTTTCCAGCAGTGCCTGAAGCAAACAGTGATTCGGGTTTTCCACACCACAGCAGGTAGAGGTGGAAGCAGAGAAGCCTGACAGTGCAAAAACCCCACCAAACTCCAATAATTTTATTCAAAATCAGTGATTATTCTACTCTGCACAAAGGAGATTTTGGTGAAGAGTCCTGTCTGTAGATTCCCAGTTTCACACACTTTTTAGTACAAACTGTTGGACTTGGCACATGAATGAAGGGTCGTTAGCAAGGAGAGGATAAGGGATCACTCTCCATCCACAGGGCTCAGAGACATCTCCAGCCCTCGGCTTCTCTGGGCTCTGACTGTCCACACAGCACAGGAAGGACCCCCATGCCCACAGGGATCATTCAGATTAGATTAGACTGGATTGGACTGGATTGGATTGGATTGGATTGGATGGGGTAGATGATCGGAGCAGCTGCCCACCTCAGCTGTGCCTTTCTAGTGCGATGTCTCTGTCTGGAGACGCTTAAAGCTCCCCAGCATCTCCAACCAGCCCACGCTTGTAGAATCACAGAACCAGAGAATATCCTGGGCTGGAAGGGACCCACAGGGATCATTCAGTCCAGCTCATGGCCCACCCCCAGACACCCCAACAGCCCCACCCTGGGCATCCCTGGCAGCGCTGTCCAAACGCTCCTGGAGCTCTGGCAGCCTCGGGGCCGTGCCCATTCCCTGGGGAGCCTGGGCAGTGCCCAGCACCCTCTGGGGGAAGAACCTTTCCCTGATATCCAGCCTGAGCCTCCCCTGACACAGCTCCAGCTGCTCCCTCGGGTCCTGTCCCAGGTCACAAGGGTGAAGAGATCAGTACCTGCTTCTGAGCTGCCCCTCAGGAGGATGCTGAAAAGCACAACGCAGTCTGACCTCAGCCTCCTCCAGGCTGAACAAACCTGAACAGCCACTCCACATAAGGCCCCTCCAGGCCCTTCCCCATCCTTGCAGCCTCCTTTGGACACTCTCTGATGGCTTAATGCCTTTTTAATATTGTGTTGCCCAAAACTACCCCCAGAACTGAAAGTGAGGCTTCCCAGACCGGGTTTAGATCAGACCTTTAAACCCGGGAGGCACGGGCAGGAGAGGGAAAGCAAACACCGAGTTCCACCCGCTGCTGCTGACCGCCTGTTTCCCCCGCACAGACCATCCTGGATCACATGCACCTCAAGTGCAAGTGCCACGGGCTCTCGGGGAGCTGCGAGGTCAAGACCTGCTGGTGGGCCCAGCCCGATTTCCGGGCCATCGGGGACTACCTGAAGGATAAATACGACAGCGCCTCGGAGATGGTGGTGGAAAAGCACCGAGAGTCCCGGGGCTGGGTAGAAACTCTCAGGGCCAAGTACGCGCTTTTCAAGCCGCCGACGGAGCGGGACCTGGTCTACTACGAGAACTCCCCCAATTTCTGCGAGCCCAACCCGGAGACGGGCTCCTTTGGGACGAGGGACAGAACGTGCAACGTCACCTCCCACGGCATCGACGGCTGCGACCTCCTGTGCTGCGGGCGAGGCCACAACACCCGGACTGAGAAACGCAAGGAGAAGTGTCACTGCATCTTCCACTGGTGCTGCTACGTCAGCTGCCAGGAGTGCACGCGGGTCTACGACGTCCACACCTGCAAGTAAGCACAGGTGGGTCTGCACTGGTGGAGGTGGCTCCAGAGCAGGGCCGAGGGGTCCATCAGCCCCGTGGTCAGCTCCACACGTGGCCTCACACTGCAGAGGACGGCACAAAACTCCTGATGGCCCCGGCCAGGGCACACAGCCGCACCCAGGGCACGGGGAAGGCTCTGGGCACCTCATCCACGCAAGGTGTGACTGCTGATCCCTCGGGCAGGACGGGCTGGCTGGGGAGGGCAGGGACCAGTCAGGCTCCTCCGGGACAGCAGGGACAGGCAGGGAGGGCAAGGACAGGACAGGGAGAGGAGGGATAGGACATGGAGAGGAGGGACAGGACAGGGAGAGCAGGGACAGGACAGGGAGGGCAGGGACAGGACATGGAGAGGAGGGACAGGACAGGATGCCCAGGAGACAGCAGAGACCAGGGACAGCAGGGTCCCAGCGAGGCACAGCCACACGAGGCAGAGCTGCTGCCACAGCACCCTCCAAGCTCCCAGCTCTGTCCTGCACCACAGGACCAACCCCTGCAGACACCCACACGGGGGGTCAGGTGGAAATGGATTTTTCAGAGCGAAAGCTGAGCAAACACGGGCTCCCCCAGCTGCTGCTGTCCTGCTCTCAGCAGATGCGGTGGGGAGAGGAAAGGAGCCCCCACACCAGCCCAGCTCCCTCCTTCCTGCTCCAGGGTGATGCTGGAGAACCAAACTTGAGCACACAAACAGAACCCATGGGTGGTCTCTCCTTCCCCCTCCCCCTCTGCTCCCCCACAGCCCCACACCTCCTGTAACGCCCCGAGGAGGAGGTCAGGAAGCCAGAGCCCAGAGCTGACCCTCTGGCCCCTGGCCCAGGACAAGAGCAGGGCACAGGGCACTGCTGCCTCCTCTCACAGGGGACACAGCATCGCCCCAGCCACCTCCTCACTGCGCAGCTGCCCAGGAGAGGATTTGAAGGATCAGGGCAGTACCTATTGACCAAGCATTCCTTTACATCCCAGGGGGAGCTCAGGGATCTCTCTGGGGATGGGTTACCTGCCAGATGAGCTGCTACACCAGCTCTGAATGTCAGAGATTCCAGAGAGAGGAAATCTCTGTCCCAGCCTCCTTCCCACCAGACAGTTGTGGTCCCACAGCACAATCCCAGGCAGACCCTTCCCCTCCCATGGGGTTTACTGAGCTATCAGCAATCATCCAGGAAGTCCCCCCAGGCACGGAGGCTCCGTGCCATGAGCAGGGATTTGGGCCCCCCCATATCCCATGGCCCATCCCAGTGCAGCAGAACCAGTGTTTGTCCCCCACCTGCTCC
The DNA here is from genome assembly GCA_013397775.1 of Eulacestoma nigropectus. NCBI lineage: Eukaryota > Metazoa > Chordata > Aves > Passeriformes > Eulacestoma > Eulacestoma nigropectus. The sequence continues at coordinate 156,047 of VZTE01000040.1, forward strand.
CCAGGCCACCCCCCTCCCTGAGCACATCCCCTCTCCCTGGGTTTACCTTGTCCAGGAGTACTGACCCGTGAAATTAAAAAATAAATACTCCCTCTGTCCTGCTGGGCTCCAGGACCAACAGCCACGTTTAAACACACCCCAGTCAGTGAATTCCAGGGAATCGTGGCCACTCGGGCTGTGGCTGCTGCTCCAGTCACTCCTTTCCCCAGGGAATGAGCAGCCCCTGGAGCTGCACAGAGCAATAAAGGGGTGAGACCCCTCGCAGGGAGCACGGGAGGGCCCTCAGTGAGAGCAGAACCCCGGGTCCCTCCCGTGCAGAGTGTCAGGACGAGCTCCAGACCCTCCTTCAGAGGAGCCTTTGCTCCCAAAAATTAAAATCCCAGAGAGCTCCAAAAGCCTCCCCCAGCCGGAGCCACGCCGTCCTCTGACATGCATCTATTTAAAGTATATATTAAACCCCGTGTCTGGAAAGACTCCCAGTACCCGACTTTAAACAAAATCCCTTCTTTGTTTGTTTGTTTTTTAATCAAGAAAAGGTATTTAATATTAAATAGAACATTTATTGCCTTGTAATTATTTTACTGTAGCCAGGTATTCTAGCACTGAATGGAAGATCTTTTTCCATCAATCTGCTGTATCCAAAGTTTTGTATAAAGTTGTAGAGGTCGATTTTTTTTTATTTTATATTCAGAAAATTTCTCTTTTTATAAGCATTATTTATTATACAATGTATATACTTGAGTTAACTAAGATTATATATTATATAAATATATATATTTGGAGAAAAATATATTTCAACTTTCATTTTTTGTGGTACATCATTAAAGAAAAGGTAAAAATTCAAAAATATGCACTTGCCAGCTTGTGTGGTTTGGCTCTGAGGGTCCTGCTGAACGTCTACAGAGGTCATGATCCAGCTGCTTATGGACAGGGACAGCCATGGAATCATGGAATCCCAGCATGGTTTGGGTTGGAAGGGACCTTAAGGGTCACGAAGTCCAATCCTCTGGCATGGGCAGGGATATCTGTTACAGGAATCAAGACAATGATGGCAAAAAGAAGAGATTTTACAGCTGAATGCTGAGATTTTGATTCAGGGAGTGCCAGGGCACAGCTGAGATCCAGCACAGAACCACAGAACCCTTGGGGTTGGAAAAGCCCTCTGAGATCATCGAGTCCAACCATTCCCAGCACTGCCCAGGCCACCACTGACCCCTGTCCCCAAGTGCCACATCCACACGGCTTTTAAACCCCTCCAGGGATGGGGACTCCACCCCTGCCCTGGGCAGCTGTGCCAGGGCTGGACAACTTTCCATGAATAAATTTTCCTAATATCCCATCTAAACCTCCCCTGGCCCAGCCTGAGGCCGTTCCCTCTCCTCCTGTCCCTGTTCCCTGGGAGCAGAGCCCGACCCCCCCGGCTGCCCCCTCCTGTCAGGGAGTTGTGGAGAGTGAGAAGATCCAATTAAGCAACAGATCAGAACAGGCTTTAGGCTTTGTACACCCCCCACAGGTACTCACAGGCTGTCACTGCATCACCTTCCAATGCTTTGGACAGACCAAGGTCCAAACTTTCTCATATAAAAACCTCTTCTCCTATCCATGAATAAATCTCTGGGTGTTTCTGCAGCCTCTCCCTCGCATTAGTGATGCTTTTAGGTGCACACGATTTTCCACTGCACTGGTCTCACATTTACCTGTCTGAAGGGCAAAATAAAATATGAAATCACTCAGGATTCTTGCCCTGATCCCCAATCTACACACAAAGCCATCCCATGGATCCACGTGCATGGACAGGGTGTCTCTGCTGGTGCCACCACCACTGACATGTCCTGACTAACCAGAGAACCTGGCTCATGGAGGGTTCTGGGCTTCACAGCCCCAGGGGTGAAGCTCTCCCTGTCTGCCCACCTCCCCCAAACCTTCCTGACCCCACACTGTGCGCCCAAAACCCATCCCAGCACTTTCAAATCTGTCTCTGGTCAACAACTCCATTTCAGAGACACATTTCTGGAAGGTTCAAGATGAAACAGGGTAAGGAAGGGAGTGAAGAACTGGGCCCTGACATTGAAAGCAGTATCATGTATTTATCACCCATTTAAAGCCACTCTGCCAGGAGGAGCCATGGAGAACACACCATGGTGTGTGATGGGAAGGTGCTGCCCTTCCCTTGTGCCACCTGCAGGAAACATCTCAGCTGGAGATCTCGGAAGAGAGGGTGGAATGGGTGGGATGGCACACCCTGCAGCCCACCCTGGTTTTGCAGCCTTCCCCAGGTGTGGGATACCCCCAACCCCCCCCACACACACACAGACACACGTGGGGCCTCCTCAGCACTGCAGGGCCCACAAAGCTCCAGAAGGGGCTGGACCAGAGTCCTCTCACCAACTTCTTTAAGAGTAAGAGGGGCCAGCTATCCAGGCTGGGGTAAATTCAACCCACCCACGCTCAGGCTCACACTGAGCACCCCTGTCCAGCAGCAGCCCAGGACCAGCTCTGCTCTTCACACACACCAGCACCAGACACAGATGGCACCCAGGTCATCACAAGGAGTTGTGCTTTTTATTGAATCCATTGAATGTGCAATTAAACCAGATATTTATTCATCAATATAGTTCTGGACACAGACACGATAAGGTTTACATCATTTACTCTGAAATATAAGTTACTGTGTGCTGCTGTCACTTGGACTGGCAGAGGGAAGGGAGGAACAAATAAATTCACAAGATCATACACAAAATGAGAGGGAACCACCACTGGGACTCACAACAGCATCACAACACAACAGCACTGCCAGAGGAGCAGAGTGGAGTGGCTGAAACACTCCGACTGCTGTGAGCACACACTGAGGACAACAGTACCTCCACCTCGGCCTGGAAGGACGTGGGGCACCCTCCTTCCCTGGGAACACCCCTCTGGACACCACTGCGAGCCCTTACAGTGGGTCTGGTCAAGTTTAGGAAGCTACACTGACTAAGATCTGCTAAATGGCTTTGATTTCATGCCCCACCACACTGAGGTATGTTCCAGGAACCTTATGGAAGGAGTGGAGCCTCAGGACAGCGTCTCCCTGAGGCCACAGGAGCTGGGAAGGGCCGCGGAGCAAGGTTTGATACATTCCTTTATTTCAGTGCAAAAACATGGCAACACACATCTCGTGCACCTGCAGAGCTTGGCTTCCTCTCTGTCTCTAAGGAGGAATTTCAACCTTTGGTAACATGGCAGGAAAAAAAGATAAAATGAGGCTGGAGGACACCAAAGCTGCCGACTACAGGAACTCAGGAAGAGCTGGAGGCTGGAACCAGCATCTCTAAAACTGTTGTTGAATTAACAACAAGATTTGATGCCTTAAATACTGGATTTGGAAATTTCCTCTACTCTGATCAACAATTCCCTGCCCTCTTCCAGTGCCCAGTGCCACCAGCAGTGTCCCATCAGGCCCCAAAACACCTGGATATAAAGTGGGCACAGCATCCAGGCACTCCTGGAGCTGGACTCCTGTGGGCACTGTCTGTGGGGTGTGGGTCTGGCTCAGAGCTCAATGAGAGGTGGGATGACACCACAAGAAAGCCTTCACCTGACCAGGATAAGACAGAGCAGTGCTTCAACATCCCTCCACCAGGCTGGCAGGTTTATTGGGAGCCAGGATCTCTCTCCTACTGCAGGAATGCAGGACACAAGTGAGGGTCAGCCCCAGACCTCACAGGACATTCCCCCCTGCTCACCCCAAAACGCAGCCTGGCTGCACAGAGACAGAAGCACAGTGTTCTAGGAGACACTTCCACATGACATCAGAATATTAAAGACAAAGAATAAAGATACTGTATTGCACTACACATGCAGGGTCCACATGGGGCTCTGGGGAACAGGGGAACGTTTCGCTTTGTCCAGTGTGTTGAGCACAGAAGAGTAAAGATCCCAGTGTTTGTTCTCCAGGTTGGTCACTTTTCCAGCTGTTGATCTTGCACTTGGTCCACCTTCAGTCTAGGGTAGGGACTCTTGCAAAAGAAGCCAAATCCATCAGGAAAGCATCATGCACATGTATAAAGCATCAAGCACACACTGGAACCCACTCACATGTAGCCAGGATAGATAGTGGTGTGAGTTTCCCCAGCACAGGTACTGCCCTACATGTATTAGAAAGTCATTCTCTAGGAGATGCCACTGTCCCACTGGGCTCAACTACTCCCTGTGGCACCTATGGGGAAAGAGTAGGACATCTTCTCTCAGACAGGAGACACAAGAAACCAAATTCCAGATTTCAGATAAACAGCTGGATTTACTCAAGCAGAATCTCAAGCACAAACTCAAGCAGAATCTCTTTTGATTTACTTTAGCTAAAGAGAGGTAAATTTTGGCCCAGTATCTCATGGACACTTTAAAGTCAAGGGTAAATTCAGAAAAGCAGAGAATTCAGGCATGCAGGTTCCCAAACCTCCAGGACCTCCCCTCTCCCAAATTCCTGTGAAGAACTGATCTGATACAGCTCTGACAATATAGAGGAGCCAACAGTGAGAGCAGACACATCCCAGTGCAGGTTCCCCTCAGAGCAGCTCATTTCTGAGCAGAAAGGAGAATTTAAACGCTGCTTTAAAATAAAAGTACTTACGTTCCTTCTTCTCTCAGAAGAGCCAAGAACTTTTTCACCCGATACTCAGGATCCATCTAAACACCAAACAAACAGAACCCCATTAGTGCAATCCTTCAAGCAGCCCAAAAGGAAAGCACAGAATCATGGAATATCCAGAGCTGGACAGGACCCACAAGGATCACCCAGTGCCACCCCTGGCCCTGCACAGACACCCCAACAACCCCACCCTGGGCATCCCTGGCAGCGCTGTCCAAACGCTCCTGGAGCTCTGGCAGCCTCGGGGCCGTGCCCATTCCCTGGGGAGCTGCACTGCCCAGCACCCTCTGGGGGAAGAACCTTTCCCTGATCTCCACCCTAACCCTCCCCTGGCACAGCTCCAGCCGTTCCCTGGGTCCTGTCCCTGTCACAGAGAGCAGCACTGGGGCCACAAAGGCTGCTGGAGCTGTGTGTGCTTTGCCTGAGCACTGGCCTGGGCAGGGACCAGCCTGGCTCTGCAGGAGTTCTGGAGCTGTCAGGGCAGGCACAGCCCTGCACCACAAGAAAAGGTGACTGGCACAAGCTGTGTGTGCTCACAGGGCAGGAGATGGGAGCACACACAGGCACTGTTTCCATGGCACCTCACACCCACACCCTGCTGCCAATTCCAGCCAGGCCCACTCCCAGTCTGCACCCATCCACCCCTTCCCAGAGCTGGGGCAGCAAACTAAACAGAAGAAAAGAGGCTGAGGATGTTCTGAGTGCTCCTTTCCCCCAGAGCTGCAGCACCAGGGCAGGGCAGGGGCAGCACAAAGCTGAGCCAGCACAAGGCTCCAGAATGGGCAGCACCGAGTGCTGTGGATCCATCAACCAGGAACAGCCCCCAGGGAGCAGCCCTGCCTCCCCCAGGACAGGGGACAGGGACAGCAGGGATGGGGACAGGGACAGCAGGGAAGCTGGAGGAAGGGCTGCTCAGGAGACACTCAAGCTGCTGCTGGAGGACACCAGGTGTAGCTGGATCTGTGCCCTGTGCTGGTGCACAGGATTGCTGGTCCTCTCATGGAATAACTCCAGGGAAATCTTCCTTAGATTTGCACCAAAATACAGTGAGTGAGGACTAGAAACATTTGGAAATCAGAGGCTGCTGGTTCTCAGAATCTTTGTCTTGTATTCCAACAGTTCTTGTGTCCTAGAAACTCCAACCTGTGTTCCCTCTGCATCTCCATCACCATCCCATACCTCCACCTCACTGTGACAATACCCGGGATTCACTCTGGGAACACCCAGTACATGGATCTATGAAGTCAACTGGAGTGAGATTCCCAGCCCCATCATCCACTTGGCAATACACAGGGCAAATCTCTACTTAAGACATAAAACTGGGCCTCATCCTTGGAGGGGGGAAGCCAAGTGTCAGCCTGTGCCCTGGCCTCCCACCAGCGAGGCCGAACGCAGGCTCTGGAACTCCTCCATCACATCGCATCGCATCCATTTTACATCCCTACAGGAAACTCTCTTCCCATTCCAGATGTGAAGAAGCCATCTATTTAAAATTCTGACTGCGGCACGGAGGGCAACACAAATGCCTTCAAAAACAGCTCAGAAGAAAATAAATCCTAAACCAACAACAGTGTCCCCAGCAATGCGGGGGAGAAAGAGCCAGCAAGAATTTCTCCTTTGTGCTAAGAAAAGCCTAAAAATGTAAAAATTCCCATGGCTGTGAGATAGGAGAGCAAGGCCAGTTCCTCAGTACCAACTGCTGATTTTAGATCAGAAAAATAAATTCACTGAAACAAGAAGATTTAGAGGAACTTACTGAGGCTCGCTGAGCATTTCATTTGGGGTTTAAGCAGCAAAGAATGCTGGCAATAGTCAGGGTCCAGGAAGAGAAGAAAGGTCAATGCCCCCTAATACAGAGTTTGGAGTGTGAAATACCCAGGGACTGAGAGGAACTGTGGTACCACCAAACAGAAGCCCAGAAAGAGGGTGTCTGTAGGGTCCCTCCAGCCTAAATCTTCTCCACAACCTCTCCCAGTTGACACCTGGCTACAAGGAAAAGCTCATCTGTCACTGTGCCAGCTCTCCCATTTCTGTGGGGGATGTGGCACTTGGGGACATGGTCAGTGGTGGCCTTGGCAGTGCTGAGGGAACACTCAGGGGGCTTTTCCCACCTCAGTGACTCTGTGGTTCTGTCAGAAAGGCTGAAGGCAGCTGGGACAGGAGCACGTGCACATGAACCCTGAGCTCTGATTACCTGGACATCCCCTTTCTCTGGGGGCATCCACAGCTTCAATCCACACCACCAGACCCAGCCGGGGACCCTCGCCTGGCTAAGGGTCCCCAGTCTTTCCCACCAAAGGGCTCTGCTCTGACCCCGTGGCTGATCCTGCTGAAGCAGGAGGCTGGACTGGATCAGAGAACACCCTGAGTAGTTAGAGACCCACGGAGAAGGATCATGGAGTCCAACTCCTGGCCGTGCACAGACACCCCAACAATCCCACCCTGTGCATCCCTGGGAGCTCTGGCAGCCTTGAGGCCGTGCCCATTCCCTGGGGAGCCCGGGCACTGCCTGACACCCTCCCCTCCTTTCCTGACAGCCAACAGATGAGACTTTCCAGGTGCATTCTGACCTCGTTTGTCCTACAGTCTTGTGACAACTCCACCTCCCTTCCTGTATTTCTGAATGTTCCTGGAATGGCAAGTGCTGGATAAAGCCTGACCCCAGCTCCCAGGGCCCACGAACAGGGAGTCACGTACAGGCCCCCTGAACACCGGTCAAGCTGCTGGGCCCCGGGAGCTGGGCTCAGGGGCAGAAGTCCACATGTGCCCATGTGCCAGGCATCCCCCTGGGAGCCAACATTCCTTAACCCCCTTAGTAACCAGCAGGGCTGGGGCCAGGCACACCCTGAGCCTGCAGGTGCCACGGGGTCAGGAGAGGAGAGTCCTGCACCTGCTGGTGGTGCTGCCACTCAGCCCCACACACTCCTCATGCAGTTCAGTGCAGGAAATGCCAGCTCCTCCACCTGGGCAGGGACAGCCCCACCACCAGTGCAGGCTGGGGACACCTGCCTGGAAAGGGACTCCTCAGGCAGACACAGAGGTGTTTGTAGGTACACTGAACATGTCTCCTTCTGAAAGGGCTTCTTCAGAGCAGATGCTGAGGTGAAACCTTAGGAGACCACAGGAAGTCATCCCAACCAGGAAATAACAAAGGTCCAATCAGGGAGTCCTGCTAAAAACCCAACACGACCTGACACAGTTACACACAAACAAATCTCTTCATTCTTAGAAAATCTGTTCTAAAGCCACCAGCTGGAACTCAAACTTGCCAAGGCCAGTGCTCTGTTTCCCAAATGGACGATGCTGCCTCCCACCCCTCTCCACCTGGACACCAAAGGCTGACCATGGACACTGAGTCCATAACCTGCACTGGCTCCTGGCGAGGAGCAGCACTTACCTGCATACACAGCACCTTGTCCAAAAGACTACAGCTGGCAGCTGAAAGGCCACAAAGACTCAAACTTGATCAAATTGCTTATTAAAAATGCAGGCACAAACCCCAGAGGCTGATCTGCCCAGGAAGGAACAGAAGATGGAGTCAGTGGAGCACAGAGGAAGCAGGTTCAGGACTCCTGGACAGACCCTCAGGTGCTCTGTGAAACGGGAAGTGCTGCTGCCAAACTTTTCTGGAACAGCAGCGTGGGGACTGACTCTGTGACAGAGCTCAGAGAGGTGACAGGAACATGGATGTTCCTTCCTGGGTAGTGCAGCATCCTCAGGACATCCAGAACCCCTCAGGAAACAAAGGAACTGAGGGAGGTTGTTAATCTGCAGTCCAGAGAAGGAGATCCTCCACCACAATGTGACAAGCCCCCAGTGCTCCTGAACACCTGCCATGAACCCAAACCCTCAGCATGTCCAAGTGCAGTGTTTGGTTTAAAATAAAGCAGGCAATATCATATGGTGATCTTTCAAAATAAGTTCCCATGAAAGTTAGGATACATTAAAGACAAGCAGCTTAGATTAAGTTTTGTTTATGCTGATTAAGTTTTATTTATGCTAAACAGAAGTTACCAAATCAGGAAACCCTGGAGGTGCCAGAAGGGGCTTTCTGGAACTCTGCCTGGCTCATCCAGGCTCCTGCTCCAAGGAGGAGAGAGACCTTGGCTTTGGGAGTGCTGCCAGCAAGGTCCAAGAGCAACAAGACAGGCAGGGAGAGGAAGCAGGAGGAACCAGCCCCCAGCCATGGAAAGAGTATCCAGCAGTACCCAGGGCAGGGTGAAACCAGCGTGGGACCCAAGAGCCCTGGAGGTGGCCCTGTACTGCAGCCAAGGCCACTGCAAACACTGGTGGATTCACATGGCAAATCCTGAACATATCCAGGGATCAAAGGCTTCGTTTGAACAAGAACAGAATCATTCCAGGATACTCAGTGTACACAAATGACCAAAGTATGTGACACAAAACACGAGCAGCTGGACATTAAAGAAGACCAGGAACAGCAATAAACAGAGTTTGGGGGAAATTAGGCTGCCAGAAAGTGTGGGGTTCCACAGCTCATACACAAGGTGACAATTCACCCAGGGCACCAGAGCAGTGCAGGTACCCCAAGAAAGGATTTTGATTTTGAGGGTCTGGTTCAGTGTGACTTAAGTCTGAAACACACTGAAAGTCATTTGACCAGCTCAGGAATCCCTGCAGAGAGCAGAGTGGGGTCATTGCTCTAACAAAACAAAACCCACCATTAGATTCAGAGGAAGACACTATGTGCACATTTCTTACAAAGAATTCGTTCACCTGGCATCTCATCAGCTGAGTTCTGAGAAATTTCATCCATCACTTGGAATTCTTAAGTGATTTCAGACTGAGATCTCCTACTAAAAAGCTGTGGTACAACTCAGTGAAAACAAGATCCAGTGCTGGACTTCTTATCTGGTGCAACTGTGCTTTCCTGTAAGAGCCTGGCAGATCCCAGCTCCCTGTGGGTTCCAGTGCACTCAGATCCCAGCTCTGATCAGTGAGAGCCTGCTCTGCTCTCCTGTATTTATAGCAGTTCAGCAGATGGAGTCATGGAAACACCTCAGACCTTTTGGAACAGAGCTGGTTCATATTTAGCTGCCATATGCTGTTACCTCTGCTATTACACAACCACCTGAACCCAGTGCCAGAGCAGGAACCACCCTGCTGCCAACCCTCCACGGGCAGCAAAGGGACACCCTCAGTGGCTCTAGGGACAGTGGCAGCAGCTCGTGTTCAGCTCACAAAGGGCACAGTTCCAGCTCTGCCTGTCCCCTCCCAGCCTGGCTGCTCCTGGACTCACCTGCACAGCAATGGTCTGCTGAAAACATGAATGCCCCAGAGCAGTTTGCCTGCACAGCCTCAGGCAGGGTGAGAACTCTGTGTCTACAGTGTCACTGGTCACAGAATCATGGAATATCCTGAGATGGAAGGGACCCACAGGGATCATCCAGCCCAGCTCCTGGCAGCTCCACTGCCCAGACACCCCAACAACCCCACCCTGGGCATCCCTGGCAGTGGTGTCCAAACGCTCCTGGAGCTCTGGCAGCCTCGGGGCCGTGCCCATTCCCTGGGGAGCCTGGGCAGTGCCCAGCACTCTCTGGGGGAAGAACCTTTCCCTGATATCCAGCCTAAATACCCATGGCACAGCTACAGCTGTTCCCTTGTTCTGTCCCTGTCACAGGGAGCAGAGATCGGAGCTGCCCCTCAGGAGGAGCTGCAGCCCCCACTGAGCTCTGCCCTCCATCTCCTCTGCTCCAGCAGAACAAGTGACCTCAGCTGCTCCTCCTATGGCCCCTCCAGACCCTTCACCATCTTCAGGTCCCTCCTTTGGACACTCTCTGATTCCTTTCTATCCCTACGATATTGTGGTGGCCAGAAGTGCCCCCCAGGAACGGAACAGGCACAGGGGCCAGGCTGGGAACAAGGCTGGGGTCAGCATTCCCACCCATCTCCCAACTCAGAACTGCCCATGATTTACAGAACCTCGACTTTCAGCTTTGAAAACAAGCAGCACTTCAGGTGAAAGCAGCACAAGAACACGTCCTGTGTCAGAAGAAGGGACCCATTGTCAGGGCTCAGGGAACGGGAGCGCGGCAGAGCCCGGCAGCCCCCGAAGGCCAGCGCCCCTTAAATACATTTAATACATGTGAGCAATGACTTACTGACTTGCCTGTAGGTATGGAATTAAAAGCCAAGGAAGAAGAGGAAAAAGTAATCTAGATAAATGACTTTACTCCCTGAGGTGACATCCAGTCAGAGCACATCCTTAGCGCTGAGCAAGTTTTAACAGAATTGTGAAGAGTGAACAGAGGGGTACATGACTTGTCTGCTCTGAACTACAAGTCTCTTCACTTCTGCCCTGCCTCTGCGAGGAAGATCTGAGGACAGTTCACTCAGCTGCACTAAATCCATTTGATGTGAGCAGAGGGGAGGGCTGGGGGAGCACTGGGATGTCAGGGGAGGATTAGGGCTGCACCCTCAGCCCGTGTCAGCATGAGCACGAGCTTGCTGGCTGGCTCCAGGCATGGGTGCTGCTGCGGGGGAGGGCTCAGAGCTGCATAGTTCTACCCTCTGCAATTATTTTCTTTAAAGTGCTGAAAGTGGAAAATAAAGAGAAGAGCAGCTGAACAGCCTGACAGATTTATCTTCTTCAGGGAAAGAGCACATACACCTGCACAGGCACCTTCTTCTTTAAAAAAAAACCCGAGGTGATTGCTATCTGCAGTCTTAACATGCTGGGTGGAGAGAAGAAATTCCATGAAAGGTGAGTTAATCCAACCCCTCCCGTAGCCAGATGCTCTGAAGTGCAGCTCTGAACAGCCCATGGGCACGGGGGGATTTAAAGATCTCTGTGGACCAAGATGTGGTGATTTCTTTGTTCTGAAAACTTCCCCTCACTGCAGCTCTTTTCCCAATTAAACCAATGCAAAGCTCCCACTGACAGCAGGGGTCTGCAGAGAAGGGAACCTCCAGGACTGCTCTAGGACCCCAGTCCTTCCTCCCCAGAACCATTCCTACCTGCAATGACATTTCTATCAGCATCAGCAGCTTCTTGATCCCAATCCAGACAGGCTTCCCTTTGACGTTCTGTGCGATCGTGCTGCGCTCCTTGTCTTTGAAGTTACCCAGGAGCTGGGGGGAAAATCATTTTAAAAAATCAGCAACAGGAGACTGTCAGCAGGAATAATGGTACCTACCTTGGGAGAAAGGGAATGGGAAGCTAGAAGCGTTTACTAGCTGAGAAGGAAGATTTGTTGCAATGTATCTTAGACAAGGCAAACAAAAAATTCTTGAATTCCATAACGGTTTTTTCCATAACATCCCTTATCCAACAGTTAGTGCTGTGCTTTTAGACTGCACTCCAGGTTTTCTCCAGATCAAGGTCTACAAGGAAACAACAGCTCAAGCCACAGGAAGTTTCCAAACCTGCTGCATGAGTGTCTGTGTCTCTCAGGCTTCAGTGACACCATCACTGGGACAAGTTTGCCAATGGCACCAAAGATTTGCCTGTTCAGTTTATTTTAACAGCCTTCAGTTCTCACTACAATTCCCACTGGGGCACAGAATAAGAAGACACTAAAGGCAGGAATTTATAAGGAATTTTTAATCTCCTCAGCACCAAACACCTTCAGTTGATGCTGTTCCAATTCACCAGAGCTCGGCACCCTCCGGGCACATTCAGTTTAAGTGTCCCAATTATATTCATTACCCACTTCCATGCCCTTGGAATGTTTCAATCCACACCACAAACCTTTCCCCAGACCTACAGTTCCCTAATTTTGCCTTAATTTAATTCATGAAAAAGCAAATTGAAAAGCCTCAGCACTGCTATGTTATGACATGATGTCAAGTGGGATGGTGTTACCAGACACAGCTACTGCAAAATCCCTCATTTCCAGCAAATTGTGAGTCTTTTGTCATCCTTGAACTTTTCCTCACCTCTAAAGCCTCCATGAGCTGCTCCCCCGTGGCAATGTTGGGCACATGGATGGTGGTGCTGAAGGCATTCAGCATCTCCATCTCCTGCAGGACATCCTTGCGGCTCGTGGTCCCGATGATCAGGAGCTTGCGGCCCTGTCCAGGCAAGGGAGTGAGAGTCAGGAAAGGAAAAACAAGAGAGAACCAGCCTGGGGAAGGTTCAGCCAACTACAAATGATAAATGGGAAATGGCCATTTAAAAACCCACTTCAAACAAAATTAATAGGATTAAATCTGTCAGTAATTGAAGTAGCCAACAGCAGCCACAGGAGACCAGGATCAGATCTCGGAGTAATGCCACCAGCAGGGTCCAAGAACTGTGGTGCACAAAGCCCCACCACACTCACAGCTCCTTCTGAACCCACCATTATAAATAGCTGGATCCTCATTAAATTTAAAAGCCTGAGCAAACTCCTACTCCCAAAAGCTGAATTATAAATGACTTCTCGGGGGAACAGCCTGTCTTTAGGAATCTGTGGGTACAGTGAATTCCCTGCTCCTGCACAGGCAGTTCCAGTGGATTTCCAGCTCAGGCTTTTGAGCAGAGGCTGCTATGAGTCCCTGAGTTCCCCCTGCAGCTGTACAGGACAGTCCCACTCCAGCAGCCTCCAACTCACAATCCAGAGTGCCCAGACCAACCCCGAGTCAGCCCAGGCAATAACAGGGTTTATGAATAATAGAGCAAGTTGTGGAAAACATCAGCTGCAAATGCAAATCCACTGCTGTTTGTTCACCTTGCAGAGGCCCTTCCACTGCTACGTGAATTTCCCTGTGCGGGGTTTGGACACTGATCAATACTGGCTGATGGAAGGAGCTGCTGGGATTATCAGGCAGGATCATCAGTCCCTTTTCTGTCCCAGCACACAGGGAGCCCATGGGCTGGGAGAGGCCTGGCTGGCCAAGGACCCTCCTCTTTTGCTGTACAGGAAGTTTGGCTGAGGCTCCAAGAGTGAAGTGAATGTCCAGCGCCCAACTAGAGGGTGTCAGGCACTGCCCAGGCTCCCCAGGCAATGGGCACGGCCCCAAGGCTGCCAGAGCTCCAGGAGAGTTTGAACACTCCCAGGCACAGAGTGGGATTCTTGGGGTGTCTGTGCAGGGCCAGGAGCTGGATTTGATGGTCCTTGGGGGTCCCTTCCCACTCAGGATATTCTGTGATTCTGTGCAAGTTCTATATTTCAACTTCATGACGCAAAACTTCACCATTATAAAAACAGAACGAAACCCTAAAAATTATTCCCAGAATGAATCCTGTAACTGCTCTGCATTCCCTTGACAGAGGATGAAAACCTATTTAAACACATCTTTGATGCAGACAGTGCCTCTTCACGGGCTCTGTTCTTTCCCTGCACTCACTGAACAGATTCTGCTCCTGCTCCAGGTGCTGGACACTGAGAAAGATCCTGAACTGGGAATGAGCTCAAGTGCTCGCTCCAAGTTTGGCTTTAGCCCAAGAGAGCAAAAGGAACATCTGGCAGGTGGAACCAGAGCATGTCCCAGGTCACGAGTGTCACACAGGGCTCTGCTGGGGACACTGTGCTGCCCCTCCTGTGTGAATCCCTGTCTGCAGCTCAGGAGGCACCACAGCACCACTCAGCCACCTCTTTGGAAAAGAGAAAACAGGAAAAAACAGCCAATTCCTGAGCTGAAAATGCCAGTTTAGAACAGCAGTGGCAGCAGTTAATAATGTGATGTTTCAGGGCTGAGGGTCCAACACTGCCTGCAGATCACCTGGGGAAGGGCACAGTGTCCTCAGCAAGCAGCCATCCCATGGTATTCCTGCCCCATTCCACAGGTGCTGCTCCCACCACGTCCTGCACGGCCACGGCTTTACAACTGCACAGGATTCGTTTCCTTTCTGATGGTCCAGCAAGACCAGGAAAATATTACAGCATTTTACAAGTTTGAGCCAAATCAGGAAGACCTGGCTGGCAAAGATGAAAACCCAACACACTCAGTGGAGAGGAAGTGAATGGAGTTTGATCCTCACTCCCACAGGAACTCAGGAAGCCCCATCGAGTGCCCATTCTCATGGAACCATGGAATCATGGAATGGTTTGGGTTGGAAGGGACCCTAATCTTGTTCCATGCTCTGCCATGGACAAGGACACCTCCCACTAGAGATTTCCAGCTACAGCACTTCATAGACCAAGAGGATTCAGTGATGCTCAGCAGCAGAAAAGCTTTTTGCCTGCACAAAGACAAAATTCCAGCAGCTTTCCACTACAGAAAGGGTTGGTAAAGCAGGGTGTAAACACCAGCCTGGAAGCTGTGTGAGAGAACACCAGAACACCTGAACCACGTCCTGCTCCTGAGCCCATGGGTGTGGCACAGAGACATCTGCTCCCAAATCACCCCCCAGGGACAGGGCTCAGAGGTGCCTTCAGCCTGCTGAGATCCCCTGGCAGGGCAGCAGAACTGCTCCAGGAGCACTCAGGGATTATCAGCAGAACTGACTGGGAACATTTCATCTCAGCTCTGCCTGCCTCTGCTTCCATTTGCTCTGTATTTGCTCACCACCTGTGCTCAGGGAGCTCCTGTTGCTCCCATGGTGCTGCCGTGGCTGGTGCTGCGGATGCTGTAACTCAGCAGAGGGCCCAGCCCTGCCAGCAGAATCCCTGCTCCCCTGTCCAAGGAATCCTAACCAGCCATACACAAGCCAGGCACCTCAAACAGCTTCAGTGCTGCACAGGTGAGGTACCAGGGCACAGAGGGAGCCAAGGACAGACACCTGACCAGAACTGAGACCTGCAAAACACAGAACAACCCCTCCTGCAAGTGCTGTACCACCCAGAACCATCTGCTTCACAACTGATTCTCCTAAAAACTTAGTTATTACTGTATAGAACTATCAAAATCCTGAACAGCTTGGGCAAGGGGCTGTGTTAATAACAGTTGCCCATGAACTATGAGCATTTTAGAGGGGAAAAACTGCTCAGCTGCACCCAGGCAGTGTCTGTTCCCCAAATATAGCTCCCAGCATGTGTACAGAGCCTGGCACACTGATCAGGCATCAATCAAGGGGACAACTGCCTCAGAGTGGCTGCCTGAGGGATGCTGCCCTCATACATTAATGAAGTCTGTGCCTGATTACAATAAAAACGGAATCTAGCTTGGAGTTTCACCAGGAAAGGACACAGGCAGCACAGGAATGTCACCAGTGAGGGCAGTTTTACCTCCTGGCACTTCAGGTGTCCACGACTGATCTCGGCCTTTCCTTCTCAGTTATTGGAGCCCAGATGACACATTCCTCCTCCCAGGAAAGCTGCCCACGCTGTGGACTCATCCAGCAAACATTCCCTAAAGGACCAGTTCAGTCGTGGCAAACCCACCCAGTGCCACACTGAGTCAGCTGGACCCAAACCCATCAGGGCAGTGGGCGAATGCTGCACACACAGAAATGGCTCTAAAGCCCTGTGACCACTGAGGAAAACCACTGGCACCGGTCCCTGTGGGAATTCTGTGGGAACACCAGCTCAATCTCACTCAGTGTGCGACCACTGGGACAGTTTTAGAATAGGAAAAGACCAAAACAGGATCACCATTCTGCCATGTGAACCCAGGAGTTCCTTCCTGTTTCAAATATAACTTCACATCCAACATTTCTGAGCTGGGGATGTCTAGCCTGAAGAAGAGGAGGGTCTGGGGAGACCTTAGAGCCCCTTCCAGTGCCTAAAGGGGCTCCAGGAGATCTGAGGAGGGACTTGGGACAAGAGGGAATGGATTCACACTGCCAGAGGGTTAGTTTGGATATTAGGAAGGAATTCTTCCCTGTGAGGGCGGGAGGCCCTGGCACAGGGTGCTCAGAGAAGCTGTGGCTGTCCCAGCCCTGGAAGTGTCCAAGGGCAGGTTGGATGGGGCTTGGAGCAGCCTGGGACAGTGGAAGGTGTCCCTGCCCATGGCAGGGGGTGGCACTGGGTGGGCTTTAAGGTCCTTCCAACCCAAACCATTCCATGGTTCCACAGCTCTGTTTAGTTGCAGAAGTCAGAGAAAGAACTGGGGGCGGTCAGAAATGTGGAATAACTTCCCTAAATAGATCCTTGGTAAAAACAGAGAGGTTTGTAAAATCATAGGTGGTGTAGAGGAGATGAGGGGGAAACTGCTGCTTGTCATTACAGAAACCAGGGAGCACAAGATGGAATTATCAAACATCAGATAAACTGAACCAAAGGGTCTTTGCTCTCACCAACAGCTCGGCTGGACTCAGGCAAGCACAGCGCTAAGAAAGGAAAGGCTTAACAAGGTTGAAAAGCACCAGGATGAGTTCCCAGAGGGCAGATCCATCAGCAATTTTTAGATATCTCTGTTAAAATCTATTCCCAGGTCCCTGAACCACTGACGTGGTTGGGAGCTCCTCAGAACAGATGGCTACTCTGCAGAAGTGCTTCAAATTTTTAACAGCTCCACCCAAAAGATCCTGATTTTTCCCTGCTTTCCTCAGAGGAAGCCATGCCTTCAACTCCCTGCCTTTAAACCTGACCCCTGGAAAGCAGCCACTGTGACCCCCCAGCACTGACAGGGCAGGAGTCCCTCAAGCTCCTCAAACTTTCAGGCAACTCAACAAGTGGGAACCCCCAGGGCAGCAGTGTTTGCCCCAGGAATTATCAATCAGAGCAGCAGGAAAAGCCATCAAGCCAAAGCAGAAGAGCTGCCCTCACCCAGCTCCTCTGCACTGACACACACCACGGGAAATCCTGGGATTTGTTCTTGTTACAGGATCCCAGAATGGCTCAGGCTGGAAGGGGCCACGGTGCAAATCCCTGCTCCAGCAGGGTCATCCCAGAGCACACAGCACAGGGTTCCAGGTACTGCTGAAGTGGCCAAATTTTCAGAAAAATTCACTTTTTTGATCCTTAATTTCCACAGCACTCACAGTGAAGGCAATGAGCCACATGTTCAGCCCACAGAAAATCAGAATTCAAGCTGAACTTCCAAAAATCAAGCAGAATATGTGAGTAAATTACCAAGGAAGGAGGAACAGCTTAAGATCATTTGGTGTCAGATTACGACCAGGGCAGTTCCAGCCCAGTTCTTCCATCACCAGAGATCAGACACAGGCACAGCCTTAGACCTGCATTCATCCTGTCCATTTTTAGGCAAAGTGCCCCGATTTGGAGCCCAAGATCCCTCTGTGCTGACAGGGGGACAGTACAGGGCTGTGTGTCCTGCCCTGCTGCCTTCTAGAAGAGGGATGACCCCAGAGCTGACCCCTCTGCTGCAGGGATTTTACCCGACTGAAGGATATTGTCGTGCACAGAACTGGGGGACTTGAAGAAGCCGTTTGAACCAACTAAATTTTCCAGCACCAGGATAGATTCCTCTACCACAGCAGGCACCACATCACTGCCCAGGGGGAACTAGAACATGGCACAGTTACAGACTCTGCTGTGAGCAACTGGAGCCTCAACACGTCAGTGGAGTCTCCAATTAGGGAATTTCAGCAAATCCAGCCAGCCCCAGGCAAGGGGAGCCTGAACTCTGCTGGAACCAGGCACTGGTGGCACTGAGGTGCCTCTGTCACCCACCAGCTGCTCACTGTGCTCAGGACCCTTGGACACCTTTATCCTCGTGTTTGGGGTCTTGGGAATTCCTCACATGTGAAGGGAGAAGCACAACTCCCCAGGTTTATGCACATAAAAGTAACATCACTGGTGACTGGAATTGCTTCCAATTCACACCAAGTGATGTGGAATCAGGAATGCATCTGGGATTATATCAAACAAGGATATTATTTCTCCTTAGCTTTCATCAATTGGCAAAAGCCTCCAGTGCCCCAGTGAGAAAAGGGGCTGAGGGCTCTGGGAGCCATGGAAGGGCATCCCCAGGAGTGGGTGTCCCTTAGAGAAGAAGGGGTGGGGGTTCTGGGAGCAATGGAAGGACATCCCCAGGCATGAATCTCACTTTGAAAGTGGGGCTGGGGGCTCTGGGAGCAGTGGAAGGGCAGCCCCAGGAGCGGGTGTCCCTTGGAGAGCACCTTGCTCAGGCAGCCATTCCCTGGCCCTGCCCAGCCCGTGCCCCGCTCTGGCTCTGAGTGGGGATGCTGAGGGTCCTTCCCCCTGGGCCGATTGTTGGGAAGCAGCAGGGAAGCACATGTGAACCTCCGTGGGGCTGGGGAGCGCCTCCAGGCCCTGTGTGACTCTGCATGTAGATGAAGCAGCCCCGGCTTTGGGAGCTGCTGCTGCTCAGTTCTCAGGGAAGTCCTTTTCTCCCGCTCGGCTCCCTGCTGAGACAGCCCTTTTCAGCCTTTCCATCCCCCAGTCTCTGCTCCTGCACAACACAGGCAAACTTGATTGAATTAAAGACCCAAGAGAACATGGTTTATTTTCTTCTCTTCAAGGCATTTCAGAAAAGATTTTTAATTGGTTTAAAAAAAAGATGCTAAACAAAATGCAATGGTTTTCAGTCCTCTTGAAGCAGCAGTAACAGATAGCACTATTTAACACTGCTGAGTGGAACCACAAGCAGGAGCTGTGACTGGCAATTTAAAGCGAGCTCAGAGAGGTTTCTAGTTTATTTAAAGTCTAAAGTGTTTACTCTCAAAAGAAAACCAGAACCTTCAAGTGTTTGCCCTTCCCACACCACGTTCCAATAATCCAGCCTCCCTCGGAAGAGGGGAGCCTGGGAGGCAGCTTTCCTACGCCAACTCAACAGAGACACGCACCTCGATGCATAATTAATAACATTTCATCCCAGAAACGCTTCTCTTCCTCACGGAGCCTACAGTGATTGCAGGAAGCTGCTTGCACATCAAGAATATCCCTGCAAGTGATGCGACACCCCAGTGAATTCATAATCTGGGCCACGGCAATGGGAGCGGCCGCGCTGCATCCGCCCGCTGCTCCCACTGCTCCGTCACTCCCCGCCCTGAGCCCTGCCTGTCTCCAAGGGAGCTGGAGAGGGCCTTGGGACAAGGGGTAATGCAGTGACAGGACAAGGGGGAATGGCTTCCCACTGGCAGAGGGCAGGAATGGATGGATATTAGGAGGAAATTCTTCCCTGTGAGGGTGGGGAGGCCCTGGCACAGGGTGCCCAGAGCTGTGGCTGCCCCTGGATCCCTCGAAGTGTCCAAGGCCAGGCTGGACAGGGCTTGGAGCGCCCTGGGATAGTGGAAGGTGTCCCTGCCCATGGCAGGGGGTGGAATGAGATGAGCTTTAAAGTCCCTTCCAACCCAAACCATTTCATGATTCTTTGAAATCAGCTCAGTATTTAGGGCCCTCTCCATGAGTGAAACGCTGAAGCAAAGGGGACCAGGTATTGTCTCCCCAGCATCCTGCCAAGAATATCTCTCAGCACAGGGATGTCCCAGGACATCCCATTTCTACAAGGAATGACAAACCATGATCCCAGTCCCACAGAAATCCATGGTGCTTTGACCCCATGGAGCAGGTCAGTACCACTGATGCTGCTCATGCATTTAGGGCCTGTATCTGCATCTCAAATCATAGAAACTCCCTGAGGCCAACCATTCCTTGCAAAGAAATTGCTCCTCAAGGGAATTTGTCATCTCAGAGGAGACTTGGAAGCTGTTGATTAACCCTCAGGATTATCCCCACTGTGGGTTCCTCCCTTGAGTTCAAAAACCCCAAGAGTCTCCCTGCCCAAATCCAACCTTTTTCACAGTAAATGGTCACAGCAGAAAAGGCCTTTTCCTGCACAACTCTACTTCTTACACACAGCTTCGGTTTTTTAAATGCACAAGATCCCCACATGCCATGGCTATCCCAGGGTACTCACTGCAAACACACCAGGAAGAACCCTGTCCCCAGAACTGCCACAGCAGGGCAGCCCAAAGGGCCCGGCTCACCCCATGTCCTGATTCCCACAGAGCCAACACTGGACACTTAAGAAAAAAAAGAAAAAAACCTCCACATGATCAATCAACCAGTGACATTTCCTCAGCAAACTCACTCTCTACCCTCCAACAATTTATGGCTTAAGTCACCATAATATTGGCTGTCAAGCCAGAGTCTCCCAGCCCTCAGGGCATTTCAAACCCTGCTGAGTACAAATCTCTGCAACAAGCACAAACTTGGCAAATATCTGTGAGCTCCAGCCCGTGTCCTGCTCTTGGGAGCCCCAGGTGCCACCCAAAGGGCGGCCCAGCAGGAGCACACATTCAGGATGCAATGGGCAAATGGACAATTTAACACCTTAAGTTCCTTTGAAAACTGAACCAAATCGAGTTCTATTTTCCCTACTGATTTGTGGGAACAACCATGTGCTGGCACTGTGGAACAGCCTGCAATAGGTCAATGATTACAGGAGATGATGTGACCAGGAATGGCTGTGCTGCTCCACACAGGAGCTGTTCTGTTCCAAGCATGTGATAAAACTTGGATGCTGTTGTGTTACAGACTTCACGTGTCCTAGAAAGCTCACTGGGAAAATCTTTGTTCTCCCAGGCTGACAGTCACACAGGGAACTCAGGGCCTGTGGCATTACAATTTAGTTCAAAGTCCTGGATTTGAAAGGTCTTTTCACCAAACTCTCTAATGAAAACAACACTCACGCACACGCTCCTGTGCCAGGATATTAAACATGACAAAAAACTGACTTCGCCCAGACTGTGCTTCTCTGCTTTTTCCTGACACCAACTTCCAAGGTGTTCCTGTTACGATGTTATTTATTCATGCAGATACTCTCACACACGAAGCAGAAAGGCAGTGAACGACAGGAAAATGGCAAACAAGAAAGGAGTCCCTGCCTGCCTGTCTCACTCAGCACGAGCTGCAGAACCCTCACTTGTGATGTTCTTAAATCTCATCGAGCCACAAAGTGCAAGCAGACAGGATCAGCACGAGAGGCAAGATCTTAAGCTTCCCTCAGTCAGTGTAATTAACACCTGATCATTTCAAGTTAAGAACAAATTAAACCCCTGACAGCCACAATCACAGATTACATAGAAATTGATTTATAAATAGGGAGGGAGCACGTGGCTGAGCCGGGGGTGGATCTGGCCTGAACAACCCCTCAGAGGGCAGGCAGCTGGCACAATTCAGCTTTACATGGTGAAGGTCAAACTGGTTTCCTTAGTCAGTATTTTTAGAACTAACTGCAGAAGATTCAGCCCCCAGTAATTAGATATTTCAAGTTGAATCCCTTGTGGTTATCCCAGAAATGTCCAAGAGAATGAAGAGCAGCAGGCTGGGATTAACGTGGCTGACTCAGACAAAAGCATTAATACCCCTGGCAGCTCTCAGCCAGACACAAAGCTCCCACTGTCCCAATTCCTACAGGAACAGGGCATCCCTGCCTTACCTGAGGGGGGGCTTTCTTCAGCAGCACGAGAAGGGCTTGCAAGACCAGATTGGAGAACCGAGGTCCAATTGGGACATAATCTGAAAGGAAAAATGCATTTTAATGCCCACGGAGCAGATGCACGTTTAAGCCACTTCACTTACTGGTACAAAACCAGTCACTCACAAAAAACACTCACTGGTATCAAAACCAGCTCAATGCTCCTGAAGTAAATGGTTCCAGATAATTTCCAGTTTGCAATGTTTCAACACTGCAAATACATCAATATTTCTGCAGCAGCCAGCACAGCTCTCCCTCCTCCTGGCTCACCTAAAAGTCGCTCAATGTCGTCCACGACAACACAGCTGAGCTGGGACTTGTAAGCATCATCAAAGATCTGAAAAACAGCAAAATACCTCAGTGTTAAACCTCAGCCACAGGACTACAACAGCCACAGCTGGGCCTGCTGATGTGGGTTCAGCTGAACACAGCAGCACTGAGAGGAATGAACTGAGAATGAAACAGGTAGGTACTGAGAGATCAGGCTCCCTGCAGGCAATAAAACACTGCCATCTCCACAAATTCAGTTTATTTGTTCATTTACCTCCCACCCTTAGCAACAAACAGCTGCCCTGAGGTCCACTGTAAGCCAGGGACAAACCAGCACCATTCCTCTGTTTTTGGAGCTGGGGCAACACTGAGAATGTAACACACACACAGAGAACCTCCCCAACTGTAACACAGCTGTGAGCTTTTCTCCTCAGGCTGGATCCTGGGTACTGTCCAGAACAGCAGGGACTGACTCAGGTCTGGATCTCGGCTCCAGTCACCCTTCCTGGAGCAGCACAGAGTGTCCTGCACAGCTCTGGGTGTGAGCAGTGGTGGCCCTGCCTCCAGCAAACCCTGGCTCCAGTGAATCCAAAAGGCTCCTTTTGGAATCCAAGTCACAAACTGGACCTCCAGTTACGAGCACATTGCTTCTCCTAAGCACCTTCCTTCCCTCAGAAACTCTGAGAACAACCCTGCACCAATCTGATCAGAGTTAACATTCCACTCACATGCTCCATTCAGTACCACTCACCCTGAAGAGTAAGAGCTGGGCTGCTTCAGGAAATGAAAATGTTCAACTCGTTCACATTCCCCAACTCCCCAGGTTGTTAAAGCTCTTGTTTAGCTAAAGACCCCACCGCAGAACTGGTCCTGGTCCCACTCAGGCAGGATCTGTTCTCCCCAAGTGCAGCCCTAAGCCTTTCCTGCCTCCACCTTCACAGGCAGAGCTCCAGCCCTGCTCATCCCACATCTGCTCTGCCCCACTGTTTGCCAGGATCACACACCAAACCCACTCGGGACGGAGCCTTGAAACCTCCCCCGAGTCCCTCAGTGCCAGTGCCACAAAAACACTGTGACAAGAGTCTGGAGTGACAGGACAGGAGGGGACGGCTTCAAACTTCCAGAGGGCAGGGTCAGATGAGATATTAGGAAGGAATTCTTCCCTGTGAGGGGGGGAGGCCCCAGCACAGGATGCCCAGAGAAGCTGTGGCTGCCACAGCCCTGGCAGTGTCCCAGGCCAGGTTGGACGGGGCTTGGAGCACCCTGGGACAGCAGAAGGTGTCCCTGCCCGTGGCAAGGGGTGGCACTGGATGGGCTTCAAGGTCCCTCCCAAGCCAAACCATTCTACAATTCTGTGATACATTCAACTTTATAAATAAATATATGCAGGAATTCCAGACCTAGAGAGAGCAGAAATCACCATCCCAAGGGTAATTCACCTTTCCCTTCACAAGAGAACTCAGAACGGGGCTGTCACCAGGCACAGGGGAGGAGACACACGTACCTTCTTCATGGCCTGGCACTTGGCTGTTTCAGAAAACCCAATCATCTTATCAGGAGAACAGATCTTGATAAAGGGGAAGTTGGATTCTTCGGCTATTTTTGCTGCTAAAGCAGTCTTCCCACTGTGGGGGGGACCTGAAGCAAAGGACAAACAAGGAATAAGCAAGGGAGAAAACAGCTCTGACAGTGCTCTGTGTGGATACTAAGGTATGTTTAGAATTCCATCCAGAGGTATCTGCAGTGTGAAATGAGCTCTTCTCTTGCTTGCAGAAGGAACACACTAACTCCTGGTGCAACCCAATCCTCCACAGAAAGGCAACTGATGGAACTACTTGAGCACATGCAGAATGATTTGCCATGACACAAAAGAGGACATCACACATTCTGTAATTACACATTCTGAGCAGCCACTGCATCAAAACGTGTGAGTCTGTGTTTTGGATAAATTTCTTGAGCTTATGTCCTGTCCCAGTATCATCTCTGCTGGTACCTTGGCAAACAAGTCAGCAGCAGGAACACCAGGGAAACACTGGCAAAGACAATTTGTTATTGGCCTGAATTCACACCAGGATAATTCAGAGACCAAAGTACACACCTGAATCCATGCACCCAACATGAATCAGTTTGGAGGGACAGAAGGAATTGCTGGGCACTAACACAGAATTATTCAGGGTTAACTCCAAAGTTCCAGACCACAAGCAACAGTGGTAACCCATCTTTAACTTCGGGAAAAGAAAAAGGGAAAAGAGAAATAACAAATTCCACTCCAATACAACAGTTTCTACTGCAGTACCTGTAAAGCAGATACTGGAACCAGTTTCCAATATCTGGAAACTCTCCTCAGTCAGTAACAGTCTGGATAGAGGGAAATCCACCTTTCACTGACAGAGACACCTAAATGTGGCTGTTTGAACTCAGCTAATTGCACTGATCAGCTCTCCAGTGACTTCAAAGAGAATTTAGACAACTGACTCAGCTAGAGACATCTCCACTGTAAAACAGCCAAATTCAGGTTATTAACTGGGTACACTTTGGTTATTAACTGGGTACACTTTGGTTATTAACTGGGTACATTCCCTTCTCCCTTGTTCCAAGCACAGGATTCCCCCTGGCTGAGGAGACAGTTTGAATATCCAGAGCAATTGCACCTAAGCAAACTGAAAGAGCCCGATTCCATTCCTCCCCCAACGTGTTTCCTACAGGTGCAGGATGTCAGAGGTGAGCAGGTGGGCAGCTGACAGGAGCAGTCTCCAGAAGGGCTTTTCCCAGGTGTTTTCCCTCAGCTGTACCTTCCAGCAGGACGCTGACCAGGGGGGTGCGGTCACTGTTCTTGGTCTGCTGGACCAGCAGCTCCCCATCATCCAACACCCTCGTTACTGGGTCCCCCCACTTAATGATCCCATTCATGATGTAGCTGGCATAGTCTTCCTGGTTGGTTCCAAATGCCTGTAGAAGAGAAGGAACACTTCTTTTACCAAAAATTTTTTCATCACATCAGAAAAACCATGAAACAATTAAACAGAAATGACCAGGAGCAAGGCTCTGGAAGATGCTGGAGTGAGACAGTCACACCCCCCTGGTGACTCACAGCATTCCAGCTCAGAGGGCTGAACACAGGTGGAGACCAGGCACGTTCAGAAACATCTTTTCATACACCCTCACAACCAGTTCTAGTTAGTGCAAGTTGCCAGTGGGTTCTGACTCCACACTGTGGAGTGGAGACAATTCTCAAAACTGAGGCTTAAACCTCCTCCCACAGCCCATGGTAAAGCTGTCACCCAGGAACTGAAGCGGCCTACAAGGGAGAGATGTGACAAGGGCAAGAAACCCCCAGCTGTTCTTTACCTGTTCTAGTTCTCTTTATGACTCTCCAACACAGGCAGCAACAGGCACACAGAGAGCTCAGAGCTCCCCACTTCCACAGCACAGGACATGTCAGCCCATGGGGCACCGCTGCTGGGCAATCCCAGCAGGGAGCTGCTCCCTCCCATCATGGGCTGCACTGCGTGGCTGCTCCTGGAGTCCCCCAGTGCCCACTTACAGGTTTGATATCGTTCTCCAAGGATGCAAAGAAGTCTCCTCTGGTCACACGCAGGCTCTCTGCCTTCTCCATGTCCACCTCCACTTTGTTGCTGGCCTAGAAAGGCAATAAAAGACACTGAGGTCCAGCAGTACCACACAGCTCCTCCCCACCTTCCCTCCACAGCCCCAGGCCTGAGGCTGCCCTGTGTCAGTAAGAAAAACGCTTCTGTCGGGGCACTTGCTGGGTACCACTGGAGCCATCCCCACCTCCATGAGCCACAGCCACATCCCAGCCCCACAGAGCCATTCAGGACAGCTGTCCCACCCCACTGGGGGATGCTGAAGTGCAGAGGATGTCTGTGACCCCCATTTCAGAGGAGCCACCCCAGTTAAGAACAGGACTGAAGCTCTGGCCCATCCTTGCTGCTGCTGCTGTGCTGCAAGCCAAGTGTCAGCGAGGCTCAGACTGGTGCCAGTGTGGGACTGAGCTCAACCCAGTTTAAATTTCTAGAACTTACTGGGATTACATAGGTACCCTTTGGAGCTGGGAACTAAGACAAATCAACTACGTTTAACCCTGAAAGATGTGTCTCAGCCATTCCCCTCCCACAGGACCTGCAAGAACAGAGTGCACCTGAGCATGGGAAGGAAAAATAACAATAAAAATAATGACATGGTGCTTGTCTTGAAAAGCAGCAAATAAAGCCCCTAAACAGCAACCACAGAACCCAGCCTGGGCAATCCTCCTGCACCAAACACACACCTACAGCCAGAGCATGGCTGAAATGAGAGTCCCTTCTCACAAAAACACCTGCCAAGCAGAAACACAGATGCCAAATACACAACAGAGGGGATCTTTAGTACAGGTGATCACTTTTCTACTCTGCAGAGGCAGGTGAAGGGACCCGAAACACTCAATATACTCCTGAAGTTGTGTGTACACTTAAAACCAGGGGTCTCTTACCTCCCCAGCCATTAATGAGTTCATGTTTTAATTTTTCACACACACACTTTGAGAGATAATCACAAGAGTTTAAATGATTCAGAAGACAATGCCCCTTCATTTTCCATTCGTGCTCTTGCTTCTCACAGGTGCTTCTGAAAACTAGGTCAGGCCTATGATGTATATTTTAAATTTTCAGTACTTGGAAGAAAGAATAAAGTACTTTAGTGCATCATTTGGCTGAAAACAACTTCAGAAGAAAGAATATTACCCAAAATTACTATGTCAAAGTGTCTGAAAAGCAAAACAATGCATGGCCACTTCCCATGTGGAAAACACCTCCATACATTACTGAGCTGTGGATCACAAACCACCCCAGAGGAGGGGACTGCTCTTTCACATTTGCACATTGCCATCTCCCGTTTTCCCACATGACTTCTTGGCACAACAGGGAATAGATCAAAACACCAGTGCTCCCCAAACTCACCCAAAACTCAAGCACTGAGAAAACATCAACTATAAGCAAAATTAATTATTTAAGGAAAATGTTTCGCCTGCAAAGGGATGAAAATACTTCCAGAGGCGCTGATTTTTTTTTTAGACAGAGCACAAGAAAATGAGAAAGTGATGATGCTTGTGGTTTTTTGCTATATGAAACAATAACTTGTCAAGTATTGTGGTTATACAAGACTAATTAGCAGAAAGAGTAATTTTTCCTTTAGAAGAGCACTCCCAGGAGATACAAATGTCTAAGCAGCAAATGATTTCCCACGTAAATGAAAGTGTGATTTGCTCTCCTCACATTCGAGGCTGAGCAGATTTTTACAGTCCCTGTGCTGTGGGACTGATGTCCAGGGCTCTTCCCTGCAGGAGCTGCCCCAAGTCCTGGCCAGGGGAGCAGGGGCTGTGCCTCAGGCTCCTTCCTCACCACCTCATCATCTCGTATTTCAACACCACTGAATACTGAGCTTTGCATCTGCCTTCACACCCCCTGACATTTCATGGCCCTGAACTCCCTCCTAAAGACACACTGACCCCCCCAGCCAGCGGGGCTGGGAAGGCAAGGAAGTGATCCTAGAGAACAGAGGGAGCTGGGAATGCTGCATGAATCAGTGGACATGGGGTGATCACCACGTAAGCACTTATTTGCAATGGAAGATTTTGCACAAACCCCTCTGAATTCAACCAAGATTTGGAGCAAAGGATTCCTTCCATGGCTGAAACACTTCTCCACACCAAGCACATCTCCTCTGCTGTTCTGGGTTCTTCCATTAGGAAACAGTGAACAGCCACCCCCATTCCCTGATCCCAGCACACACTTTTCAAAACCCTTCACCATGCTTTCCTCAGGCTGAGGAATCCCAGTTTAACCATTTTTCCAAAGAAAACCCTCCTGTACCTCTGACCCTGCTGCTGCCATTCCATACCCTGGTTCTAGCACGATCCAGGTACACCAGGGATTTTATCCATGATGGAATCACAGCCCCACTTTCACTGTTTACCTCTCCTGGTGAATTCTAACCGTGTTATTTTGCTATTTTCACTGACAAGGACTGAGCTGGGATTTCCAGATCACTCCAACTCCAAGAACCTGACCCCAGGTGATGGTCAGGTCAGTCCCCATCCTGCCTCCATCTGTTTGAATTCTCTCTCCCAGTGGACACCTAAAATTCACTGGCATCTTGTGCACTCACAGAATTTCAAATGCCCCCTGCAGATCTCCACTGGTGACCTTTGTCTTTATGCCCCCACACCAGCTCTGAGACTGTAACCTCCCCTCCTTGCAGACCATTTATGAACACACGGAGCTGCACAGGCTCCAGCAGAGCCTCCCTATAACTGGCTGTTGTAATTCCCACCTCATCTCCTGGGTCCAATGCACAAACTGTGCTCAAGACTTTCAGTTTTTATCAAAACATCCTCACAAACCATCTCCTTCCACCCCACCAAGCTGTGCAAAAGGCACTTGGAGGGCAGGAGAGGAAAGAGGGAATTCAGAACGAAGGAAAAGCACAGGGAAAAGGTGGTGCCCACATGAATTTCATCTAAGGTACACTGATAGGCCATTTGGAAGTCAACATTCCAGATCCCAAACATTATTATTTTCCCATTTTGCCCCAGTAGGAGACAGCAGGACTGACCTTAATGTGTCTGTTCATGGCAGTGGACTGAGCAGCTCGAACCAAACCTTCCAGCTCAGCACCACTGAAGTTTTTGGTCTCCACTGCCAGCTCTGCAATGTCCACATCCTCAGCCAGCAGCTGGTGCTCCCTCATCCTCACCGTGTGGATGTGCAGGATCTGGAATCGGCCCTTCTCATCCGGCAGGCCTGGGATGGGGAACAGAGCACACCCAACCCCCTCAGCACAGCACTGCAAATCCCCCTGTGCCTCCCCTCAGCGTCCCTTCCTGCCAAGGCCCCTTCTCACCTCGAGCACTTCACACCTTACAGTGAGGGTATTTGATGCTGCTTTTCACTGAGAACATTCAGTTACATTAACTCATTAACATTAAACTGAGCAGTGTCACCACCAAACCAGAGAGAAAAGCACAAGGCTGAGATTCTTTCCTCCAAGCTGGCTGCTCTCAGACTTCCACACCAGGAATTCCTGTTACACAACGACAATCTGGGCAGTTCCCTGGCATCCCTCAATCCAGCTCCCACCTTGCAATTATCATGGAATGATTTAGGTTGGAAGGGACCTTAAAGCCCATTCAGTGCCACCCCTGCCATGGGCAGGGACACCTTCCACTATCCCAGGCTGCTCCAAGCCCCGTCCAACCTGGCCTTGGGCACTTCCAGGGATCCAGGGGCAGCCACAGCTTCTCTGGGAAAACTGTGCCAGGGCCTCATGACCCTTTTCATAACAGATTTCTTTCTTATATCCCATCTGACCCTGTCCTGTGTCCATTAGAAGTCTCTGCTCCTTGCCCTGTCACTACAGGCCCTGGTAAAGTCCATTCTTCCAAGGTACAGTCCTTTATCCCTGGGGGTCACATCCACTAATTACTGAATCAACTGAAAGTTTACTCTGGCAAAACCCAGAGTCTTGACTTCCCTCTTCACATGGCCCATATCATTCCTATAAATGTCTTGTCTTTGACTGAGGTGATAATTTCCCAGCCTGCACCTTAGCAAGTCCCTTCTGAAACACACAATGGGTGATACAGGAAATTCTTGTCTTAAAACAAAGTGAAACCTGTTAGTCTGGCACATCATCCTGGCAAACCCCACTGTGCTCAGCTCCTTCCAGCCTGCCTCCCCAGCCTCTGCTCCAAGGATCTGATATTTGCACTGGTTTGTGTTTGTGCTGAAGGGATGTGAAAAGGCATTTTAAAACGTGCACAGTTCCCAGGAGGATTCAGTCCTTGTCACCTGATAATTTATGCCAGGATCACTGAGCTTTTCACCAGTCTCAGGCTGTTCTCTACTCCATCTTTCTTCAGTGAATTGTTACCTCAGCACTGAGCCCCCAGGCCAGTCACCCTCTAGGCTCCACCATGATCTTCAATGACCAAATTCTCATCTCAAATGCAAAGTCAGTGATTTGTTCTCATGAATCTGAGATGATCTGGGCTTAATTTCTTACTAAAGCCTACATGCTCAGATATTCCCTAATTTACCCTGCATCGGGGTGAGGCAGATGTGCACAGTTACAGAAGTCCCTTTCTAGTTGCTGACAGACAGCTGCTTTTCCATTGCCAGATGAACTGGCAAACCAAGCTCTTGGCCCACTTTTAGTTCACCCACTGCTCTTGCCTGCCCTCCCTGCAATTTGCACCCAGGTACAATTAACAATTTGCACCTGGTACCATTATTTGCCTCCTTTCCTTCACACAAGAGATTCAGGGTCTTGTGCCCGCCCATCCCTGCCCATTCTGCTGGGCAGAAACCGAGACCAGGTTTCTCAGTAGGAAAGTCCAAAGTGGTATTTTATTGGTCTGATTTAATTCATATTCTGGAGGGAGCTGCATGAAGTTCAGCACCTGAGCCATCCTGGGGGTTGTTCACATTTATACATTTATGATCTGTATTTGCTTTGCTCCTGTAGGCTCATGGAGTTGAGGAACTGGGATCTGCAGTGTGCTTACCAATCTCCATCTTCACCTCCAGCCTCCCCGGCCTCAGCAGGGCCTCATCAATCAGGTCAGGTCTGTTGGTCATTCCTAAAGTCAAAGTTAAAAACAAAACAAGTGTTATCTGAGCTTCCTGAGTGGGTTTCCAGCCCCTGGTACAGCCCACAGAGCTAGGGAGATACTCAGAGAGTCCCAAGAAAACAGACAGAACACACTCATGTTCTGGAATGCTGGGACAGCCATGCCCTGAGGGAGAGTCAGGGCAACAGGGATCAAACCTGTGCCTGTGGTACCTGCAGGGCTCCTGCAGCAGGACAACACAGCACAGCTGGAGCAGCCCCAGGCCCCCACAGACTGATACATCAATTCTATCAGTCCTTGCAGGTTTTCTCAAACTATGAAACCCTCCTTATAAAAAACTAAAGAAAGAAATTGCTGAAAGTAGAAGTATCTGCCAACCACAGCAGCATCTCCCTTTAAACCTGCTGCTGCTCCAACAGCAGCCATGGTACCTCAGCTGACTTGCAGTGAGGAAAGCACCAGCAGAGCTCACCCAGCCCCCAGGACAGAGCAAGGCAGCCCCACCTACCGATGACCAGGATGTTGTTGAGCTGCTCCACGCCATCGATTTTGGAGAGCAGCTGGTTCACCACGGTGTCGTGCACGCCGGTGCTGCCGGCCATGCTGCCCCTCTGCTTGCAGATGGCATCAATCTCATCAAAAATGATGATGTGCACCCCACTGTTGGCTCCAAGCTGTGGGAGAGAGGACGTGTCAGGAATGTCACCAGTCTGACTGCTGAGAGCAATCCAGAATCAACAGTGACCCCACACCAAGCTCAGCCACACAGACACAACGCTGATACTCCCTGTGTGCTCAGGATCACACGTGTGTGTGTGTGTGTGTATCTCACCCCTTTCCAGGGGAACATCCTGCCCTTCTCCAGACCAGGGAGTTTGGGGGGCTCTGCCCAACCTTAGGACTTTGCAGCTACACAGGTTTCAGAGGAGAGCACGAGGCTGAGCAAGCAAAGCAAAGCCCAAAGCTGGAACAGGCAGCTCAAAGGGTCCCAGCACTCGGGACCTGGGAAAGCTCTCCAGGGACAGGGAACAAGGCTTGTCTGTGGAGGGAGTGATGCTCCAGGGTGGGAATACCCCAGGCTGCACTGAAGTTAGCAAATACACAGCTTGCCAGAGCAGCTTTGTTGCTAACATTTTCAAGGAGCCCAGCCTCTCCATGCCAGTCAGCCCCAGAACTGCCATTTCCAGGTTCACTCAGGGGTGAGGCAGTTGCAGCTGGTAAGAGAACAGGATACTTTTTGTGACTGCATTATGAAGCTTTTTCCCTTCAAATTCCACCTCTAAAACATCTTTTGTGGCCAGTGCAGACCACGTTATCACTGGGTGAATGTGCTGGCCCTGGCAATCTGCCCCAGACACAGGCAGCACAATGCCAACCTTTTGGAGACCTTTTTCATCTCCCAGCTGTCATCAGGCCCAGCCCCTGCAGCCAATATCGAGTGTGTTTTAACAGGTGTGGCATTGCCAAGGGAAAGCTGCTCCCAGAGGTACTGCAACCACCAGGGAGCAGGAGATTGCTCACGTGGGGCTGTCACCACACCAAGCTGATTGACTGACTAATAAACCTTTTGCTGAAGAAATGAAATTATTTCAAGTCACCACCAAAATCTGCATCTTGTGAGCTGAATTAAATTAGGGGATCCTTTGCTAATGACTTCTGAAAAGACTTCCTTGTATTTAACTGTGGCTAGCCTGACATTTGATTTTCTTTACCAGAAAATCTATCAAGCTGAAGTGATCCACAGCAGAGAAAAAATACCATAGCACACATGGAATAAGTACTCATACCTTGAAATTCAAGATTGGGGTTTTGATAGCCAGCTAAAGTAATGGATAAAAAAACCGGAACCTTTATCTCCACTTCCAGTTTCAAAGATCCCTAGTTTCAAGACATTATTCTCATCCATTAGTTTTCTGCTGAGAAAAATTAACCATGTGTTGATTATAACACTTCAAGTGCTATAACGTACCAATATGCCTGCCACCCAAACACCTGAAACCCTGAAAGCTTATTTGGAGCTCCTCCTGTGTTATGTGCCAGCTGAATCTAGTAAGAAAAATCCAAACAGATCAATTATGTCTCTCCCACCAAAAAAGAAAAGAAAAAGAAACTTAAAACAGAGCAAAATTTGTACAATCTGAGTTTTAAGGACTTTTGGAGCGGGTGACAGCACATGACCCAAAGCAAGCAGGGTGGGCACTGCTGTATTACTCCCAAGCATGGAATTCCAGCACACTGTCCCTGTCTGTAGAGCTGGCTGGAGCCCAGCTGCCTTTCCAGCTTCCAAGACTGTTCTCACAACTGGAAGTGTGTGAGCCTGTACAACACCAATATTCCACGACTCACCAGGAATAACCATAACCCCAAGCCAAGCAGTGACTCTGCCTTTAATGCGAGCAGTAATTTTCAGATTCCAGACCCTTTCCGGTCTCTCCTGGGCACATTCCCACCATCCCCTGTTCCTGTGTGTCCTTACCCTCCTCTGCTCCTCCTCTGCATCCGCAAACAGCTTCCGGATGTTGGCCTCGGACTCTCCCACGTATTTATTGAGGATTTCGGGCCCGTTGACCACCTTTGGCTCCCTGGCATTGAGCATCTTCCCGATCTGCCGGGCCATCAGTGTCTTCCCACAGCCCGGGGGCCCGTACAGGAGGATGCCCTTCACGTGCTTGCAGCCTGCAAGGAGAGGGAACAGGCTCAGAGGGGATGGGGACAGCCAGGGAGCACTGAGGGAGGCACTTTTGTAGGCAGCTGGCAGAGACGGGCCTGAGCTCTGCTCAGTGCCTCTGTCAGAGAAATTCAAACACAGATTGGATCAGTGTCATCCCAATGATGTGCCAAGGAAAAACAACCCCTGGAACAGCACAAGTGCTCTCCATCCATCAGCCACACTAAGCTGTAACTCCTGGTCAGGAACACACAGCACCTGAAATCCCTCGGGAAATGTGGAAATAATATACTTCTCACCAGGAGGAGGTCCTAGGGATGCTGCTCATCCCCAGCTAGAGAGGGGCTGCAGATATCCTTTTTTACACCCTGCACACCAAGCCATCACAGGTCAGACACACTCATCTGATTCTTGAAAGAGAAAATGAGGAATATCGTGTGATAACGCCAAACTTTTTACCCCTGTATGGGCTTTAGTGAGTCCCATATCACACATCCAGTTCTGGCTGCAAGCTCATAGAATAAATATTGAGAAAACTCAGAAAAGCTTCCAAGCCCAAAATCCTTCGCCTGTAATTAGAAAGACCTGAAATATTCTAATTTGTTCAAGTAACAGGACTTGGGACACTGTGTGTGAGCACCAGCATTTAAATTCTCTCCTGTAGGGAAAGAGAGGATGCAATTGCTGCAAGCTGAGGCTGGACACATCCCTGTCAGTGACAGGCACACGTGGCCCAGGTGTGCTCCCAGCTGCTGGGAGAGGCTCCAAGTGTGAACAAGAAGAGCTTCCCCTGAAGGATTCGTGGAATTGTGGATATCCAGCTTGTGAGCCCCACACGTTTTATCAATATTCTGTCTCTGAATATCCTTACACCCGAACTTTCCATGCTCTGCCTCACACTGTGCCCAGAGAGGCTGTGGGACCAGCCCTGTCCACAATCAGGTTTGGTTTGTTCCTTTACTGGGACTGTCAGCACTTGGACCAGATCTGGCCAGGAGGAAAAGTAACTGCACCAAGGCTAAACCTTCAGCCTGGAAGCTGCTGTTGGAAAACCCTGAGGCAGGAGAGCAGAGATCATGTACCAGCACCAGGTTCTAAACACTGAGCACCAGGCTCAGGGAAAGCCTCAGAGAAGGAGAGAGGGGACATGGGTTAGTGGTGGCCTCAGGAGTGCTGGCGGAATGGTGGGACTCAACCTGAGAGGGTTTTTTCCATTTTTTAATCAATCTATGAATATTTATTTTTTACTCCACTCCTGCAGTTTGACTTCTTTAAGAATGTGACCCACCCAACCAGAGCCCCGCAGTGCTCAGGATGCACATTAAAAGCAAAACCAAAATAAAGCAGCAAACTGATGGCCCTGAGCTCAGACTGAAGAGACCTGAGCTCAGTTTCTGCCAAGCTTAAGAAGCTTGAGCACATGGAGTTGTCTGTTACCCCACAGGATGACTTCCCTCCTGGTTTCTGGCTTGTCTCAGCCCCATGGTAACCTCACCCCATCCCACAGAGCCCTCAGGCTGCTCAGACCTCAGGGCAATTCTGTCTATAAAGGACAAACACTCCTTCCTTATCACCTTCCCAGCACTCTGCTGTGATTTCATTTACTCCTGAATGTTATGGCAATAAAGAATTGATTTCAATCTGAAGAACTGCTCAATACAACTTAATTCCTGTGACCCCACACGCTCTGTTCCCTCTCTCTCTGGCCGTTCATTCACTGCAATGAAGTTCCAGGAGGACACTGCCATGAGGAGCAGCTGATCCCCCCCAAACCCTGGAGAGCAGCAGTGCTGCACTGGGTAAGCACAGCAATAAAGCTGAGAGATCCTGCTGGGCTTCTCTGCAGATAAAAAATTTACTACAGAAATCAAGAGCTGTGGCTAAGCACTCATGAGTCAGCACTGAGGCATCTGTGAGTCAAAAGCATAAACAATATAAACTGTCAGCGAAGACAAATCTCACAGGGAGGGAGTGAGGCACAGGTAAATTAAAAGCTCTTCCTGTCAAACCCCTGTCACGAGGGCATTGTTACCGTGGGGAACACGATCCCCTCTGGAACCAAACAGCACCAGGCACGATGGTGCTGACAAGGGATCTCTGCAGGGAAATCCCAGCACAGCAATGCTCCAACAGCTCCTGGGCTCCAGCACGAGGCCACCAAAGGGCTACGGAGGCCATCAA
Source organism: Eulacestoma nigropectus (assembly GCA_013397775.1). Taxonomy (NCBI): domain Eukaryota; kingdom Metazoa; phylum Chordata; class Aves; order Passeriformes; genus Eulacestoma; species Eulacestoma nigropectus. The sequence goes on from VZTE01000040.1 coordinate 191,651, forward strand.
AAGGCTCTGGCAGGTCAGGGCTCTGTTCCCAGCCCAGCGAGGCAGGGCTGTGGTACCGCAGGGAGTGCCTGTGCCAGGGTGTTCACAACACAAACACCAACGGCCTGGGCCTGGTTTGTTCTTCTGCTTTTCTTCTAAGTCCTATGAGAAGTGTCTGAGGGAGCTGGGGGGGCTCAGCTGGAGAAAAGGAGGTTCAGGGGGGACCTTCTGGGTCTGTACAACTCCCTGACAGGAGGGGGCAGCCAGAGGGAAATCAGGCTCTGCTCCCAGGGAACAGGGACAGGAGGAGAGGGAACGGCCTCAGGCTGGGCCAGGGGAGGCTCAGGTTGGACATCAGCAGGAATTTCCCCATGGAAAGGGTGCTCAGGCCTTGGCAGGGGCTGCCCAGGGAGGTTTGGAGTCCCCATCCCTGGAGGTGTCCAAGGAAGGACGGACGTGGCACTCAGTGCTCCGGGCTGGGGACAAGGTGGGGATTGGGCACAGGTTGGATTCGACGGTCTTGGAGCTCTTTTCCAACCTTAATGAATCTGGGATTTCTGCAATTCCCAATCTCTCTCCTAGAAGGAGTACAGCTGGGTTATATCCCCCAGAAGCTTCTCTTCTACAGCCCAAAAAATTTCAACTTCTTGAAAAGCATAAACATTCCCCTCTTCTGCATGAGCTGCCTCAGCCAGAGCAGAGGCTCAGCCTGTAACACCCCACACCCAGAATCTCATCTCCCACAGTGACAGCCGGAGTGCTTGGAAGGCAAAAGACAAACTGGCCTGGACAAACCTGCTTAGAAACCTCCCAGAATGTTCCCCCTCTCCCTGTTCAAGGGGAAGGGGAAAGGGAAAGGGAAAGGGAAAAGGAAAGGAATCCTAGAATACCCTGAGTGGGAAGGGAACCACAAGGATCGTCCAGTCCAACTCTTGCACAGACACCCCAACAATCCCACCCTGGGCATCCCTGGCAGCGCTGTCCAAACGCTCCGGGAGCTCTGGCAGCCTCGGGGCCATGCCCATTCCCTGGGGAGCCTGGGCAGTGCCTGACACCCTCTGGGGGAAGAACTTTTCTCTGAGATCCAGCCTGACCCTCCCTGGACACAGCTCCAGCCGTTCCCTCAGGTCCTGGAGTCTTCCTCAGAGAAATCCCAGCTCTGGGCCCAGCAGGTTCCCTGAGGGAACTCCCCAGCCTTACTCAGACGAGCTCAGCCTGTGCTGGACCATTCATGCTCCCCCTCCCTGAACCCATCACTGACCACCTGCTGCAAGACTTGGTTGCCACTGAATGGGCGACACTGAGAGCAGGGTCTGAGTCAGGTGGCAGAACATTCCTGAACCCAAAGCAATTAGTTCCTCTTCAAATAAAACTGCCACAAGCAACTCCAGCAGACATTTCCCTTTACAGCCACGTTCACCTGGCTAAAATCAAAGTTTTAAGCACAAGCAGGACTTTATTAAAATAGACAGGTGATGACAAATCACAAATGTTACCTCTCAAATCACAGTGGGATCCTCTGCACCACACAGGAATTTTGATTAAGTTTATCTCCCCTCTGCTGATTTCACCAATGTGGCCCAAATGTCAATACTATTATGAGAATCTTTCTAAACACAAATTACAGCAGTGCAGACATCTCCAGCCAGTTCAGCTCATCATTAGGGCTCCAAAAAAAGGTCATTGCTGTAACCTGATCCTTAAATTATGCCATTCAATGACAGCTAGAGGCTGAATAGGGACATTAACAGGAACTCAAACACACAAATATGGGAAACAAAATATGAGGAAAAATTCATAAAAACTGGTGAAAATGGGAGAGTTACTGGTGTTACCAATGGAAGTCAAACTCTGTTTTGACCCAGAACATAACGTGCCCAAAGACAAGGTAAAGTTTATTTGTTCAATTCTCCCTCTTCAATTTATTGGAGAGATCAGAAGAACTGATTTTGTGTGACAGGGATTTTCTACTTGGGAGTGTAATTCCCCTTTTAACAAAAATCAAAGCATTCTGGTGTGATTGGATCACTCGGATGCACCACCAGGAACCTGCATGGATGGTAAGGCCTCAGCACAGCAGGGAGATGTTTATCTCTGCACATTCATCTTGGGGCAGGTTACAGGAAGTTCAGGGTTCCCAGATGTCACCTGCCACACAGGCAAAATTTCCCTAAAAGCAGAGCTGGGTGGAATTTCCCTCTCCTCTCATGCTGCAAGCCCAGAGTTACTCCAGCATCCCGTTAATCTTCCCTTGGGATTGACAATCCAACACGGAGCGAGACTGAAGGAACTGGTGTCTGCTTTGAATTGACAGATGGGGCAGGGAAAGGGCCACACCTGAACCAGAATTTTTATTTTCTCAATGGCCAGAGTTTTGATTTATCAAATCCTTTGCCACTGGAAAAAGACAAAGTAAAGCTCTCCATGGACCTTTGGAAGCGGATTCCTCACCACATCCCACTGGCTCTGAGGAGCTCAGTGCACACATCTATCGGGAGGCAATAATGAGATTTATGACAAGGGCATTTACCCATTTCTGAGGGAATGTGCTAGAAATGAAAATCAATCAGCTTGAGAGACGCTCCCAGCGGAATGCCTTTGGCTACAAAAACAGGACACTCAGGAAAAGGGATTTTGGTAAGAGTACAAACAAACAAAACCAAGCACTAAGGGAAGTCAGCACAGTAGCAAAGAGTAAATAAATGTCTCTTAACAGAGGTGCAGAAACATCCCTAATTCCAGAGGCAGGGTCTGGGGGAAGCCGGGGGGATGGCTGAGCACAGCCAGGATGTTCACAGCCCCATCCCACCTGGATGCCAGTAACACAAACCCCACCAGCATTCCCTGCTTTCTGGGAGAAAGCTGGATCATTTCCACCTGCTTAGAAAGCCAACATGCTGGGATTTGGGAACGCCTGGTGAACACTTCCTGCCTCGTGAACATGCACGGACACCCCGGGGCACAGGGACGGCTCAGGGCTCCCAGCTGGAGACCAACTGGGGATGCCACCAACCAACACCTCTGCAGCCACCCGGAGCAGGAGCAAAGTCTTCCCCATACCAGTGATGGCTCTGGCCATCCATGCAGAAATTCCTTGCTGCACGTCTGGTGTAAAGCCCCTTCCCTTCCCTCCAAACCAGCTGCCACATTCCCATTTCCACATCCCTGTGTTAAAAGGGAATCAATTTCTTTGGCCGCTTTGCAGAATTTAGAAGCCCCCTCTCTGACACCCCTCCCAAGACTGAAGTCCTTCAAGTCAGTTCACTCTGTGTCCAGAAGCTTTCCTGTCCCACCACCCTGACGCCCTTCTCTGAAGTTTTTCCAGTTTTACTGCTTCCCTTTTGATACAAAGGCTGCATCCAGCAACCCAACACACGAACAAATTACACATCAGCTCCTTCACTTCCCTCCCCATCCCTGGGGGACACCTGGGTGGTCTAAGTCAATCTCTGGTATTAAGAAGGGGAGGCAAGCGACAGATGTCAGGGACTTCTTCGCTGTCCTCCCCAAATGAAGAGCACAGAGCCCTCAGACATGTGCAGGAGGAGTTCAGTGCCCAGACTCAGCCTGGCTGGCCCCAGACCCAGGTGCCTCAGGGTGAGCAGAGCACTTCATGTTAAATCCCATCAGGAGGAGAAGACCAGGAAAGCACTGGTCCATTCTCAGTAAGAAAGGAGAGATAACAACAGCAAATGCTGAGTTCAAGCTGTTAAATACCTTTTTACACCAGTGAAGACTTGACATTTTATGTGACAGCTGGTATTAATAAAAGTGACAAACGGGCAGAAACGGGAAACAGAAGCAGAAAAAGAACAAGGGACACAAGAGCCCACAACTGTTGGATAGTGGCAGATCACTTGGACACGAACTTCACCCAAGGGAACCCAGAGTGGGTGAAATAATCTCAAAGTCAGTGAGAACCTGAACAGGGTGGGTGAGAAACCAGGGGGAAGATGGTGAATGTTATCCCTGATGTTATAAAGGGAAAAGGGAGGGAACCATGGGGTTGGACTAAATTTGAGAGATGCCTTTCAACCTCAGCTGTTTTCTGATGGTGTGGTACAGACCTAGCACTAACCTGATTGCTGGAAAATTGAAAATTCTGGCATAATTCTGGTCTTTTTAAGTAGGTAGAAGAAAACAAGACAACAAGAAGTAACCAGAATAATTTTATTAGACCAGTCTGAGACAACTTTCCTCCAGGAAAACATGGGCGTCCCACACAGAGGGTTTCAGGAAACAAAGAAAGCAAGAGAGGGACATTTAGACTTTCCTGAAGATATAAATAGGTGTTAGACATCCTCCTAGACATGCAGGAAAAGCACATGAATGAAGTTAGAGGTGGATGAAAAGTAGATTAAACCCCACAAACTTTAAAGCACAGCAAGAAATGATCCATCCTGAATTTAGTGGCATGTGGTGCCTGGGAGATGGAACAGAACAGAATGCTCCAATTAAATCTGCACACTGCAAAGCCAAACACACTGACAGGCAGGATTAAATTCATCTGAAATCTATGTAACCTGATGCACAAGTTTCTAAAACGGGGAGGAATAATGAACTGCATGTTGCAAATCAAAAAAAAATCATCCCAGTGAGGATTCCAACCAGGCCCAGACAGCGAGGCACAGCCAGAACCTGCCGGCTGATCCAGAATGGATCCATTCCTGGGCTGGTCACCATGGTCCTGAGCAGGGAAGGGAAGCCAAGGGAGGAGAAATAATGATGGGTGATGTAGAGGTTATGAGAAATGGCCTCAGAATCCCAGAGCTGGCCTGGAGAATGCTGGAGAGACAGGACCAGACTGGATGCAAAGGCTGAGAGCAGCACCCAGCACTGGGACATGCTGCCCAGCAGGGCCTGGCACTCCCAGCATCCCAGGTAAGGTTAGACTTGCCTGACACTGATTTTTCATTAAAATTACCCATTTTCAGAATAGCTGGATGAGAACCTTTCCATCATTACTCTTCTCTTAAAGTATCTGAGTACTTTGAGAACATTAATGCATTAATTTTTAAGGCAGCTTAACAGAAAAGCCTCCACTTCAGACAGAATCTGAGGAAGAAAATAATCTGAGAGTCTGCTCATTTCAGTGTTCCCCTTGTGTTCTGTTGATACTTCACTTCTCCATCATGAGCTGTACTTCAGAATTACAGAGCTCTGACACCAACTGATCCCGAGAGGGCAGGTCAAGAGCACAGGTTAAGATGGTTCCCAGGAAACAGAAACCACCTTCAGAAAGTCTGATTTCACTTATTTGTGGTAGCAGGAGAGGAGGGGGAATTTGGGTTCCATCTCAGTCTCTTAGAAGGAACACCAAGTATTTCTATACCTGTTCTTATACCATAACAACAACAAGTCTATACAGAATTTGCTCTTTGAGACCTCTACAACAATTAATGTGCCACAGGAGTCAGAGAAATCCCTTCCCTGCTGCAAGTCAAGACTCTGTTTCAAAGACTGGGGACACCAGAGTGAAGGAAAAGAAGGTCAGCACGTGTGTTTTCTTTTCAAGTCTGAGAAGGGACTTTACAGTTTTGTTGAAGTTACAGCTCCAGGCACCAAATATCAAAAACATTGTTCAAGGGGCTGAATACCTGTTGGAGTGAGGGGGAAAGAAAAAACAACAAGAAGAGAGAACACTGTTCTAGGCAAGAGCACAAGGTGCTGAATGAGCTGGATTTGAAGTCTCAGCAGAAAAACCAGTATTTACCACGGATGGGAAGAAAACACAACATTTGTCAAATAAACAGAGGAGCTTTAGCTGGAGCAAGAGGCTGCTCTGAACTGCAGCAGAGAGTAACCAAGGCCAGACTCCCTTCAGCACAGAGTGACAGAGCTCTACCACGAGCTGGATGGCACAGGCATCCTGAAAGGGCTTGGAAAGGAGGAGGATTCCCTGGAAACAGGGCTTTGAAGGGCTGTCCCTCAGGGAGAATGTGACTGGTCTCTCCCTCCACCAGTGCCCCCAGGTGTGAATTTCCTTCCTCAGAAGTGTCATTCCTACAAGTGAGGCACCAAAACGTTTCCACAGATCTTCCTCAAGCCTCAACCAGGTAAGGATTTAATTCCATTCATCTTCCCTGTGAGGGTGGTGAAGCCCTGGCACAGCATGCCCAGAGCAGCTGTGGCTGCCCCTGGATCCCTGGCAGTGTCCAAGGTCAGGCTGGACAGGGTTTGGAGCACCTTGGGACAGGGGAAGGTGTCCCTGCCCATGGCAGGGGGTGGGACTGGATAGGCTTTGAAGTTTCTCCCAGCTCAAACCAGTCTGGGATTCTGTGTCACACCACGCTAACCAGGGAGCTGATCCAGCTGGATACTGACCCTATAAACTGTTTTTATTAATAGTATTTTTTGCTTCCAACTGTATTAGCTCCCTATAGAGCCATGCAAGCCCAAAGCCACCACAGCAGGGCTGGCAGATCCATGGATAGGAAAAGCAAACTGCCCCTTCCAGGCCAGGAAGGAGCTCGGGCAGGCTTAGTGCCCAGCTAGGGCTGATCTAACATTTCTGCTCTTGGATAAACCAAGGCTTGTACCATCAGAGCAGTATTTGCCCCCTTGGATGATATGGTTAACTAACATTGATTTATGTGCTCCAAACCCAGAACATTCCTTGGAAGTTAGATAAACCACACACAAATTGCAAGTAATGCTGGAAGGGTCTATAGAGGCTCTGTGTAGTTATGGACAGAAATATTTATTGCGTTTGGCGTGGAAGCTGCAGTCTGGGAGCACTGGGCAAAGAACACAACTGGGTGAGCACTGCAGCACCAGGGAGCAAGCAAATTCCTCCTTTTCCTTTCCCAATAAATTATTCACAAAGGTGAACAGCTGTCACACTGACATTTCAGATCTGAAATATAGTTAAGAGCAAGTTATAACGAAGGCAAAGAAAATGAATGTCAGAAAGTTTTTGTTTTTTCAAATTTCAGATAAGCTCTTTAGCCCTGGGGTTAATCAGAGCTCGGGAGCTCTGCTCCCAGTCCAACTTCTTCCCCGAAAAATGTCTCTGTGTGCAGCCTGGGTGTAAACATGCACAGTAAGGGTATTTGTATTTAATGTAATTTAATGGGGCACACCTTTAATTCACTGCCCAGGGTAATCCAAATACCACTGGTCCTTCACAGAATCTTTGTCTTCTTTTATTAACCAACACCAACTATCTTTTACCTTCACATGTGGTCACAGCCAAGGACTCTGTACTGCAGCCACAGAATCAGAGAATCATGGAATGGTTTGGGTTGGAAGGAATCTCAAAGCCCATCCAGTGCCACCCTCTGCCATGGGCAGGGACACCTTCCACTGTCCCAGGCTGCTCCAAGCCCCGTCCAGCCTGGCCTTGGACACTGCCCGGGATCCAGGGGCAGCCACAGCTGCTCTGGGCACCCTGTGCTACGACCTCACCACCCTCACAGGGAACTATTTCTCCCTGATATCCAACCCAAATCTCTCCTCTTTTAGTTTAAAACCATTCCCATTCTTGACCTATCATTATCTGTCCATGTAAAAAATCACTCTCCTCTGTTTTATAAGCCCCCTTTAGGCACTAGAAGGGGCTCTAAGATCTTCCCAGAGCCTTCTCTTCTCCAGGCTGAACAGCCCCAGATCTCCCAGCCTGTCTCCATGGGAAGACTTCATGAATACATACAATAGTTGCTTCAAAAGGTAAAAATATTTCAAGTACAGGAGGCTGGCTGTCAGCAACAGTGCTGAGCTGGACACCAGTGCCTCTGGGTAAAAGCTGTTCTTTCCACAGCCAGCACCATTTCTCTTACTTCTTCTCTCTGCAGACCAGTTAAATATTTTAAAAATTGAAGCATTTTATGTTCTCAAGCAGAAGCAGAGAAGTTGTATCTCACTCACAGCCACAAAACCCACGAGACCCAAGAGCATCCCCACAAAGGCCTCAGCTCTCAGATCGACAGGAATTGAAAGGCAGGAGAGAGAGAATCAGGCACGAGCTGGAGCCAACCCTGGGGTTTCTCCACAGTTCCTCCATACGTGTCCAAGTCCCCAGGCAAAGACTGAAGGCACATCCCAGGGAAGTTTATTTTGCATCAATTCCACAGGCACTGGAAGCGGACACGCTCCACACACCCCCGCACAAACAGGATGTATCTCCTGATGGAAATCTGTTTTGTAATCAAAATCTTGATTGCTTCATTTGTGGGGAGAGGGAAGGTGGATCAGAAACATAAACATACACAGAAATTATACAGCTATGAATTCCAAGTTCAAATAGGAACCCACAGAGATTATATTCCGAGAACAAGGAGCAGCCAGAACATCCCCAGCCACGTTCTGTGACAGAATCGGACACCTGCAGCTGCACACTGCTTACTAAAAATTAAACCCTGCACCATTTATCTGCCTGCCAGCACATGTTTACCAAGTACTGGGACTGCCTTTCCTTCCCTCGACCCAAAAAGAGAAGTTATATTTAGAAGCTGTGCTTTTATTTCCCAGACTCCAGGATGTGCCATGGCCTGTGCATCCTCTCCAGCATTTCCAACCTGACCAGCAGAACCCACACCCCATGCTGCGTTTACTGGGCTCAGTCTGGGGGAGGACAGGGCTCATGGTGCAGCTGCCAGGAGAACTGGGATGTAAAAGAGACCAGGCAGGAGAATTAAGACAGAATTTCTTCTGAGCTGTATGGACAGATCACAGCCAGGCAGTCAGGAAGGGGAGCAGGGTCACTGCTATGGATAAATGAAGCACTCAAGGAGGGAGAGTTTCACAGAATCATGGAATGGTTTGGGTTGGAAGGGACCTTAAGGCTCATCTCATTGCAACCCCCTGCCATGGGCAGGGACACCTTCCACCAGACCAGGCTGCTCAGAGCCCCAGTTTCAGTTCCACCGGAACAGTATCCAGTTAAACCACGTGTCTCATTCCTTCAGACATCCCGTGTGCAGGGTTGAGAGCTTGTGTTGGGTTTGTCCCCCTTCCCCAGCCAAGTAGCAAGAGTCCAAAATACATTTGGGAGCCCCAGGGGAAGAAGAGGCTCTGTTGGTCTGTTGGATCCCACAAAAACTGCAGCACCACAAGGGTGTCAGCTGTGTCCAGCCCTCACACAGCAGGGCCAGGCCTGCACCCTGTGCCCCAGCCACACTCCTCCAGGTTACACTCACCCATTTGCTCCACAATTTCAGGTGGGAAAACTCGGGAAGCAAAAGCTCTTCGGAAAATATCTGAGAATTCTTTGTCCAGGCCTCCAATGCCCATTTTCTCAAAATTCCAGTCTGGGTTGATGATTGACTGCCGGTTCTCCTTGGTCTTTGATTTACCTGCAAAACCCAAGAAATGGTTTCAAACACAGCCCAGCAGAATCCCAGCACACACAGGTACAGACACCAGAACAGCTCTGCAGGTCAGACCCCAGCCCATGAACTCTGTGCTCAGTTTCAAACATCGGCCAGGAGGACACACTGTGACAAGGACACAAGGACAGGACACCAGAGACACAGCTTAGTAACTGATTTTCCCAGCCTTCCAACTGCCCATTTCAGGGGTTTCTCTAGCCAGGTGCTGCTCCTGTGTGTTGAAGAATCCATTGTAGATTTCTCTGCCACAGATTCACCCAGGTGCCCCTGGACCCACGTAACCCCAGCACCCAGCTCACGTGGCTGCTCCCAGAACCAGCATCCACCCTTTTCCAGGCCACCTGGGATGACATAACAGGTTTGTCCTGCATCCTCCTCAGTCCTGCCTTTTCCAGTCCCCACCTGTTCTTCCTTGTGCAGCAGCAGCAGCTCCACACTGGAACCCTTGTTCCTCCCTGTCTTCTCTTCCTCCCACACCCTCTGATGGGCAGATGGACCTGCAGGTGCTGCAGTTTGGTTGTACCTTCAGTACAGGTAAAGAATGATGGATGCTCTGCTTTGCTCATATCCCTATATAACAATATAATCACTCTTAACAGCCACATTTAACAGCTCCTAACAGGGCCCAGGCTGCATGAGCTGGGTCCAGCGTTCCCTTGATCCTACCTGGGATCTGGGTTCATCACAGCCATCAGCTTTAGAGAGGTCAGGAGAGCTCTTCCTCCCACACATCATTTACAGTTATTTGTATTCAATCTCCTCTTCCATTTCCTGCCTCAGTCACCGAGCTCAGTCAGAGCCAGCTTGGGCATGTCACTGCCTCGGCTTTTTCCCATTTATTCAATAATTACAATGAGCAGCAAAGGCCCAGCAGAGATTCCCACTGAACTCCACTGACATCAGCTATTTCCTCCTTCCCTTTCATCACTCACTGACTCATGCAAGGACCTTCTCTCACAGATCTCTGTTTTGATTCTTTTTTAAGAAACTTTGACAAAGAACTTTGCTGGAGGAGCTTTGACGAACCATCAGCCCATGCCAGCCCCTGTGCCAGTGCTTTCTGATTCCTGTAAGGAACTCCAGTGGGATCATGAGGCAGGACTGCCCTTAGATACAATGGGCTGGCCCTTCCCAGAGTATCACCTCTATAAAGGTATCCTCTAATTTAATGCTTTATGACAGTTTCTGTTGATTTCTTCTGTACAGACCTCAGGTTCAAAGATCTGCACATCTCCAGACCTTCTCCAGAATCCTTTGGAAAGGAATAACACACTCACCACTCTTGGTGATACTGATACTGGAGCAATTTGCAGCAAAGTTATATAAAATAATTCCTTTACAGCTCAGAAGAACAAAGGCCAGTCCTGGCAAACCACCACAGTTCACTGTCTGTTCCACAACCTCTTCCAGAGGCACTGCAAGTGCAGCCAGACCCCGGAGCACAGGTTTGCAGCCTTTTAACCACCTCCTTTCCCTGCTGCTGACAAGCCACTGGCATTATAGCCTCACAGAGCTCCTCACTCCCTCTGCAGAGGAGCTTGGAGTACTCAGAGTGTTGAGGAAGCAGAAAACAAGCACAAATGCTCCTGTGGAGGATGCTGGCAAGTCCATGGAGTCTCACCTTAGGTTTATTCAAGGGAGCCTACAAACAAGCACTGACACCTCTATCAGTGAGATTGACCTTCCACATGGCTTTCAGCATCCTCAGCTCCCAGGGAAACACACAGAGATCTGACAACCCAGAGAAAAAGCAAAGACACTGACAATTATCCTTAATTCCTGCAGAAATGGGATGTTTCCTTAGAATTCCACAGTGCTTTAAGGGTTGGCCCTTAACGGTTTCCCCAGCAGGGGCCATTCCCACCCTAGAACACCACAGAGATCACAGAGTCACAGGTTCCTTTGGGTTGGAAGGGACCTTAAAGCCTCTCCAGTGCCACCCTCTGCCATGGGCAGGGACACCTTCCACTATCCCAGGTTGCCCCAAGCCCCATCCAACCTGGCCTTGGACACTGCCAGGGATCCAGGGGCAGCCACAGCTGCTCTGGGCACCCTGTGCCAGGGCCTCCCCACCCTCACAGGGAGGAATTCCTTCCCAATATCCAACCCTGGCAAAGAACAAGTGTGCATTTTGCTGCTCTGTTCCACAAGCTCTTCTAAGAGGTGCTTCAAGTTCAGCCAGATAATGAATGAGCACCAAGAGTCCAGGAAGCACAGCAAACAGCAGCTCTGTGTGAGCTCAACCAGACTCTTTAATCCTGGTCTAAACACATCTGGAATCAATATTTCAATTTCAAGGGCAGCAAAACAAACAAACAGGAACGTGCCTCTGGGTAACATGCCAGGGACAGCCCAGCAGCACTTGGGACACAGAGCACCTAGAGCCCTGCAGGGAATCCACAATTCCCCTGTGTTTATTATCCCAGCGCTGCACTCCAGCTTTTAGGTCAGACCCCTCAGCCAGGGCTGTTCCTGCTCCCACAGAGCTTGGCCTACACTCCCCCCTTCTGGCTGCACCTCAGCACGGTAAAATTCTTGCAGATTGGATTAAAACCTCATCCATTGGTTTCATAACACAATTTTATGCTAAACAGAACAAACAGAATCAGCTTTTTAAAAAATTATTACAATTCTTCTCTATTGAAATAATGCAGGCCCTTTACTGAAGGCAGAGCTCAGTGACACTCACTTCACTTTCATCTCCTCTCTCACAATTTAATTATTCAGAACTTTACAATTCCCCAGAGACCAACAAAGCACATTAAGCAGCTCTGCCTCAGATCAATGAGGAGATTAAATGAAGTACCAATTTGACAGGAGTAAATCAAGGCACAAGAAGCTCTTTTGTCTTGTCTGCAGACAATGAAACAGAATCGTGGGGAAGGGTCCTTATCCCCAGCCCACCAGCTCTCCCACAGCACCACTCCTCACACCCACCCGTGCCAGGAGGGAGATCACAGGTCATCATATGGCTCTGAATATTAACCAGGTACAATCCCCCTGCTTGCTGTGACTCAGTGAGCAGGGTTATTTAACACTCCCCCCAGCTGTCCTGACCAGGGTGGTGGGTGTAATCCCCCAGCCACAGCTGGGAACTCACTGCCCTGCCCCTGCAAGTTTCATTTGGTGCTATTAACAGCTGTATCCTCATTAAGATGCTTAATTACAGCCATCTACAACCCAGCCTACAGACCTGTGCTGGGGTTTCAGCACAGGCTGAGTGTTCAGACCAAAACTCTGAGGAGGTGCAAGGTGTGGTTACACAACAGCCTCAGGTCTTCCCTCTGTCTGGAGTGACTGTGGCACAAAGCCCCAGCCCCACATTGGAGGGAATGTGGCCCTTCAGGGCAGCATCAAACCTCAGCCCCTGCCACAAGCTTCTGCAGTGCTGGATGAGCTGAATTTTCCTTTCCTAAGTGGCTGCTACCCTCAGATGGTTTATTCCTGTAACGAGTACTCACAGCACTGAGCACTCCCAGCCAAGCAGAGCTGTGCTTTGAAGCCTACTGCAAAAATAAACCTCGTGGCTCCCTGAGCCCCTCCCAGCAGCTGCCCCTGCCACCCCTGATCTGTGCAAGAGCAGCAGCAAAAGGAGGAGCTTCCTTAGCTCATGGACTCTGGGAGGAAGGAACAAACCAGGGAAGAAAAACAAGAAAAAAGAAATATAAAAGTGTCTGTTCGGCCTTATATCACAGCCAGAAAAGAACAGCCAGAGCCACACCACCAGCAAGGGAGGGATCTGCAGCTGGAGCTTGCAGAGTCACCCACCTCATCCCCCTGGTAAGCAAAGGAACAGCCAAAGGAATAGCAGCTGTCCCTGTTCCCCAGGAATTCACCATGGTCCCTGTTCCCCAGAAAGCCTCCCCAGTCCCAGGGCACAGAGAGCCACTGCAGGGAAGGGCCTCGGTGCCCACTCTGGGGCCCAGGTCCCACCATTCAAACTGGTGGCTCTATGGGAACACTCCAGATCCAGCCCGACCCCCACAACAGTTTCTTTCCGAAGGAATATGTGGAAGACACACCAATTATTCCCCAATTTCTTTGATAGCCAAGTGTGATATTGTACATAGAGATTTGTTTTGCTGAGGTTTTAGAAACTGTCTCTTTAAATCAAAGTTCCCAGTTGTGTGAATAAACTCGTGTGAGCAGTTACACACACAGTGCCTCCTGTGCTGTTCTGCAGCTCCCACAGCCTTCTCAAGAGCAGGACTTGGACATTTTGACTGCACATTTAGAAAAGTGCTCAATTTCCTAATCCCTTCTCTTTTAATTACATTTAATGGGAGAGCTGTTGGCTTGTTACTGTCCCTGAAAACATCATTCTCTGATGTTTGAAGAGTTAAAATATTTCAACCAGCTGCTGTCTGCTGGATCTACTGATCCATTTGGCCTTGCTAATCTAAGCCTAGGAGTGTAGGAAAAAAAACAACCTTGAGGCAATGAAGTCTCCCAGGCCTGAAAAGCAGCAGACCTCAAGCATTATTTCTCTGTTTGGGTGCAGGAACTCACCAATCAGATTGAGAGAGGAGTTCTCAGCTTTCTCAAAGGCAACTTGACTGTTTCCAAGAACCAAACCAACCTCGATCTGCAAAAGGAAGGCAAAGAAATAATTACATTAATTACTATTAGACTCAGCTTCAGATTGCTCCTTTGGTATCCCCAAGGACATCTCAGAAGGCAGGAAAAAGCAGCAAAAGCTCCACTTCAAAAGTCACTGGGAAGAATGAAAAATACCAACCCCTCCTCTAAAACAAACATCATTGAATGCAGAAGCTCACCAGGTACAACAACCTGGCTTTTAAAAGTTACTGGTTTAGTTCAAACCCAACTATTTTATTTCAGCAAGATCTAGCAAGTAAAGGAGAAAATAAAATCATGTCCTTTCTACAGAAGGGAAAATCAAAACTGGACGTATCTGGAAGACAAAAAAGCTCAAGAGAGGCTGTTTCCAAAAGCTATTCCTGGTATCCTCCCCAGCTCTGTAGTTTAGTAGAGACTGCACTGAACTGCAAACAATGCTCTTTGTCTTCTCTGACACAGCAGACACAGCCAGATGAGCCAGATGTGTGACTCCTCCAAAGGCAGGTCACCTAAACTGCTCCTGGTAGCATGATCTGGCCAGGACTGGCAGCTCTGCAGTCCCCAAAGAACGGACAGGAGTTCCTGGGAGCCCACCTTCTGCTTTTTGCTTGTTCCAGACTCCCCTTTGAGGATGCTGGGGTCCATGGCTTCCATGTCCTTCACCAACAGCCCAAAAAGCTTGTCATTAAAGCTGAACACCAGCTGTGGAAAGAGAAAAAAAATCTCATTAAAGAAAGCTAAAAAGGATTCTGGCAAGACTTCCAAGATTTGAAGGAAAAGAGGCCTGAAGACTGAATTAACCACCCAGCAACTCCCATGGAGATTTTTCCCTGTAAAGCTCTGGGGTGCTGACCATGTGCTTTCCCTGCCCCACCATAAAAGTAACAGACCTGAAGTTGCAGAACACGAAGTCAGCTGGAGAAACTCAAAAAAAAATTCTCCTTCCAAGAAAAGCATCTATTCCCCCCGCTCTTCTCCCCAGCTCAATGTTCTGTGTCATCTCATGACATTTTCCTCTCACTTCAATAATTGGTGCTAGTCATGGAGAACAATTTAGTGCAAAACTTTCAGATCTTTTGCATTTCAGTTTGACAAGGACACTTCAGGAATAGTGCTAATGAGAGACAGGATGAACGTAATGAGAAGTAGGGTCCATCCCACAGAAAACCAGGCTGGGTCTGCACAATTCCTTTCCTTGAGTTTCTATTTCCAACTGGCTTAAGATTCAGACCCTGCAAGTTGTGAATACTGTGAGAGACCACCCTCCACCTGTTCTGAGAACAAGGCAAAGCAGAGGCTATCACAGAGAGCTTTGCAGGGGTTGAAGTCCATCTGCTGCAGACCTCTGCAGGCTCTGTTACAGGGACATCAGCTTTCCAAGGTCCCCAAGGAACATACTTCATCCCTGTTTCACTATTTAAGTCCATAGAGTAGCAATAAATCAGAGAATCCCAGAATAGTTCGGGTTGGAAAGGCCCCTAAAGTTCATCCAGTTCCACCCCTGCCATGGGCAGGGACCTTCCACTATCCCAGGCTGCTCCAAGCCCTGTCCAGCCTGGCCTTGGACCCTTCCAGAACAAGAAAATACACTGCACTTGGGAGGTGCCACTGAGAATTAATTAAACCTGGTCTTTGTCTTAATCCTATAGAGAAGGAGGCAAAAATGACTTCCCAAAAGATTCCCATGCTCATATCCAACCAGGCCAAAACACAGAGACCCAGGCTCTCCCAAGCCTTGGGATTTTCCTCACAGATTTAGGATAGGGCAGATTCTAAACCGCTCTGCCCATGCTCTCAGTGAAAGTCACAATGGTTTGACTTTTCACAAAGACACCCTGCCCACAAGGAACAACCCCTGCCCCTCACCCGGCCTTTGCAGAGCCCTTGGCACCCTCAGATGTCCCTCACAAGCCCACACGTGGTGTTTTAGCCCAGTTCAGCCTCAAAGCCCCAGAGCAAAGCCCACCTGCTGGCCCACGGAGAAGGCCTGGCTGTTGAACTGCTGGATGAACTCTGCAGCCATCTTGTCTGTGTCGTAGGGGTTGGAGTCGATGTTCTTCTTCTGCAGGAAGTCGATCTCGATGGTCATGGTGCCAATGCACTGCTTGGTCTTGTCGAAAGTGTATAAGGAAACTGTGGGAAAAAACAAGAAACAGCACATTTCAGGACAGCAAGGTCCCCCCAGTGTATTAAACACGTTTGGCAATACACATCCTTCCCTTGAGAATGAGCACTTGGTAAAATTGAATATATTATTTCTGACAGAGACCCTTATTTCTCTCATATCCAGGTTCAACTACAAGGTAAAAAATACAGTAAAATTTCCACTGAAAATCCCTGCATTGCTATAAAAACTCTTAATAAACCTTTAAAACACCACACAGACTTTGGGGGATGAAGACAATGAAAGCAAATCCAGACATGCTGTGGTCCCACACATCTGTATCTCCACCCAAGGGTTTGGACACATCTCCAGGAAGCCCAAAAGCAGCATTAAGGGTAGTCTTGCCCAAAAGCAGTGACAAGAGGCCATCACTGGTTTTCTGTGGCAACAGGTAGCTGAACTTTTCTCCAGACGAGGCAGCAGAAAGTGAATTACTGCACGTTCAAGTGCAGCACTGCAATCTGTCAGCCCAAAACAAAGCACATCATCACCTGTCCCTGATCCCTGACACTGAGGAAACAGCCCCTACCCCAGAGGTGCCCTTGGGCCTATCCTGACATTTCCAGGTTTCCTTCAGTGATGCAGAATCACCTGAACAGAAAGGCAGGGGGCAGGGAAGGCACTGCACAGTCATTGCCAACCTGATCCCACAGGAACAGCACGTCAGAAACAAGAGTGGAAAGAGGGGAAGAGGATGGAAAGGGAAGAGCAGCAAAATCCACAGCTCCAGGGACACTGCTTAGCATGAGTGACCAGAGGGCAGGACCTCACAAACAGGCAGGCCCAGCAATCCACAACCAGGCTGCAGCAGAAGCCAGTGATTCTCCAGAAGACTGAGGAACATGAAAGGTTTGCTTTGAATCTGGAGAACAAAGTCTCCTCTGCTACAGAAGTCATGGCTAAGGATGAAGCAGCAGGAGGGGAACGTGGGAAAGCTGCTTCACTCAATCTGTGATTTCCTGTCCAGCCCCTGGCAGCAGAATGGTTCCAGAACAAACCTGCAGATGCTGAGAAGGTGTGAGGGCAGAACAAGCCCCCAGCATGGGCTGCTGCAGGACTTGTTCATGTGAAGGCAACAAGGAGAGCCTGTCTTGCTGAAGGAGTTACCAGAAGACACAGCACACACACCAAACATCCTTCCTGAGATGAGCTGCCAAACACAGATCTTCCAGCAAACAGGAATGACGATGAAAACACCAAACTACTTCCTGATCTACTGCATCGAGTTCTTTCAAAAGGGATATGGCAGCAGGGTTATCCCTTTGGTCCTGCAAGCAAACACCAGGAGCTCCTCTCACCTTACAGGTCACCTCTGGGCAGTTTCCTTTTTCTTGCTGAACATCATGGCTTTGTCAAACAAAAGCTTCTGGCATATCAGTCCCTGGATTCGGTCACATCACAGGCCTGAGGTGTCAGCTGCACACGAGCAGCTCTTACATCCAGGACAGAGGGGAACCCCCAGCATGGGGTCGCAGCCCAGCCAGCAGTGTACAGCACCAGCTCCAAGAGCCTGGAATGTCCCAGAGAGAGGCTGGGAATGCAGGAGGGACCTCCCTGGGATGGGAAGGCACCCGAGACAGCCCACCTGGCTCCAGCTGTGCATCTCTAATGGAACACGGAGCTGGTGCAGCTGAAGTGCATTAAGGCAGGACAGCCACATCCACTCAGGGCACTCTGCCTTCCCACCAGGGAAACCACTCACCTGGAAAACCTTTACTGTATCATTAGGGGCTCAGCAGGACTCACATCACTGCTCCACGGAGCCGTGGGCCACATTTACAGCTGACATTTAAAACACAGCTTCCACATTATCAGGGGAGCAGGGCAAAGCATGAACCCCGGTAAATCACTGGGTTTGTGAACACTTCTCCCTACCTGCAGAATGCCTTTACAAATCCCTTCCACCCAGCAAGGAGTCAGATGACATTTAGTCACTCTGCACAGAATCACTGCATTATTTTTGTTAACACAGGCTCCCACGTAGCTGGAAGGTTTACAGCGAAACCCAGGACAAGGACAGCCACAAACTGCTACAAGAGCTGATCACACAGAATATTGGTGCTTCTTTCCCCAAAAGACTTGATCTGTAAGTGAGGTGGCGCATGATCAGCAGCCAAACAAGGGTGAGAAACAAATTAATTTATGGGTCTCCCCCCATTATAGGTCATTCTTCAGCTAAAACAAGACCAGCTAGCAAAAAAAATCACAGATTAACAGAATCATCAGGGCTGGAAAAGGCCTCAAAGATCACCAAGTCCAACCATCAACCCAGCACCACCACCATGGTCGCCACTAAACCATGTCCTCAAATGCTACCTCCACCTGTTCTTTGAACATTTCCAGGGATGGTGACTCCACCACTGCCCTGGGCAGCCTGTTCCAAGCCTTTACAACACATTCTGTGAAGAAATTTTCCCTAATATCTAACCTACACCTCCTCTGGGACAACTTGAGGCTGTTTCCTTTCATCCTGTCCCTTGTTCCCTGGGAGAAGAGACCAAGGTCCTTGCAGGTTGTTGTACGGAGCAGCAAGGTCTGCCCTCAGCCTCCTTTTCCAGGTTAAAATCCTGGTTTTCAAGCAAGGTCTGTGAGATATCCAGTTGTGCAGAGAGGCAGAGACACCCACTCCAGCCTGTCCCTACAAACACAGCAGACTTCACATCCGAGTACTGATCCGTGCTCATGGACCTGCTGAGACCACAGGAGCTGGGAAAACAAACAGCCAGGAGAGAGCTGCCCCAGCAGCACCTCACACCCACAGCTGCACCACTTCCCAGGCCCAGTCCTCCTCATTCTGACACAGGATGCAGCCATCAGCTCTGCCCACAATCTCCAAGGAGGGAATTCCCTGGAATCACTGTAAGCAACTCCAGAGGCAAAGCAGGGGCCTAAGGAGCAGCGTGCTCCAGTGCAGAGAGCACGAGCCAGCCAAGCACAGAGCAGGATCCCAGCAAGGGAGAGAATGAGCTGCCCTCCCCAGGAGCACAGAGGAGACTCCTGATGGTCCAAAGAACAAACCTGATCCATGACCTGGACCTGCTGTAGCAAAGAACACGGAGACCCTCCTGTAAGAAGCTGCTGCCAGGAGTCTGGTGAACACTCCAGCAGCTACAGACAGGTTCAACAGCTGCTCCTGTACCTGACAGTGATCCAAAGCAGAGGGAATAGTGACATGCAGCACGAAGCCACAAAAGAGCTAACTGGTCTCCTCCACACATTGGCCAAGGCTTGGAAGGCTCAAGGAAGACTTGAAATAGGAATACAAATTCACCTCGGCCCTTCACCTTGCTGCAGAATGTTCTGGTCAGTTACTGGTGCAAACACCAGTGCTGCTCCCCAAGCTCAGCACTGCAGCGCACACTGCTGCTCCTGGCAGCTCCCTGCACTAAAACATCCCCATTCATTCCAGTGCTGATGCCAAGAAGTTCCCCAAGGACAAGAGCTGTCCTCTGTTAGCGGGAGTGTTCTCCAGAGACTCAGGAACAGGCTATCCATGACATGTTCAATGTTCATATCTGCCTGTGGACACTGATGTCTCATACAGAGCCAGGCTGAGATACCAGTAGGTGTCTGGGGAAACTGCCAAAAGTCCTCCAGGTTTGGAAAACATTAAATGCAGAAAGGCTGCAGAGAGGAGAGCAGCTCCTTCACTAACGAGGGCCTCACATCACCTGGAGAAGGGCTGGAGATCTGAGAGCTCCCAATTCAGTTTCCCTTCAGGATAGAAACATGGATTCAGCTTTATAAACACATCACAATCACTCTGCTGACTGACTCACCATCGATCTCCTGTCCGATGGAAAGGCCGGCCCATTTTCTCTGTAAGACAAGACAAAAAAGTCAGAACACCTGCCCTCAGAACAAACACCTGTCCTGCAGAACACCTGCCCTCTCAAAGGCAGCCTCCTCACCCAGAGGAGCAGGATCCCTGCGAGAACCTTCAGCAGCAGAAAAAAGGGGCAGAATGGAATATCCCAAAGACCCCCAAATTAACAGGAAACAAGTCGAAAACATCGAATTATCTCTTCAAATAATTCTATCTTGTGACCTCAGAAGGTTGTTCTGTCCAACCTCCTTCAGGTTACTGGTCTCCCTACCATCCTAGAGGCAGAAGTTGTAGTGCTGGACAGGGCTTTTTGTCCTTCTGCTCATTTCCTAGCAAAGCCCAGGTTCTGAGCACTCCACATGTGCCAGAATGGCTGTTACACACCCCGTGAGCATTTTAAAAGCTTGTTCTACTGTGATCCAAGGTACAATATTACTTGAACCAAGAGAACCAGTAAGAATGAAACTGTTCAAATCCTTTAGGTCCCTCCAAATTCCTTCAGAAAGATTTGTGCTGCACGGAACTGCAGAAGTGGGAAATGGTTCACAAATTATGCGACACAAAAAACTATAACCTTTACAATTCCACCAGTTCTGGCTTGATGATCGCAAAAATGGGGTTTTCCCAGTGGCTGCTGCTGCGTTACAGATTGGCTGCAGTGTGTTCACAGCCCTCATCACGGGCTATGCCATGTTCATGGTCCCTCAGGTACCAAATAGAGGCACCAGTCACAGACACGTGCAGGTGTCATTACACACAGCTCCGGGGAGCTCACATTTGAAAAGCTGTACTTTATGGTCATTTGTATTTGCCTTTTTGTCTGGGAGAAGGAACACAATGACCTTGCTTACAAAGTGAACATTTCCCCCTTTACACCCTCTCCAATATCCACAGAATATCCTGAGTTGGAAGGAACCACAAAGGATCACCCAGTCCCACCCCTGGCCCTCCACAGACACCCGAACAACCCCACCCTGGGCATCCCTGGCAGCGGTGTCCAAACGCTCCTGGAGCTCTGGCAGCCTCGGGGTCATGCCCATTCCCTGGGGAGCTGCAGTGCCCAGCACCCTCTGGGGCAAGTTCAGCGATGATCTTCTCCGTAGCAAGAGATACAGCTCAACCCCCACGTTCACTTACCTGGTTTCTGCTAAAGGTTTGTCATCACTGTGCAACAATTCGTATTTTAGGCTCTCAGGACACAAAATTTGTCACAGCTTTTGGTATTAAGAGTCAAGAGTACCACAGAATAAAGGTGGTCAAGAACTCCACATGAATAGTGAATGTACAACAAGCAGATGTTCTGGAGGCTTCAGAGCGCAGACATCACCATCCCTGAACAGGAACAGTAAACACACACTTGGTGTGAGACTGACTGCAACTATCCAAGGCTCTGGGAAATACTGGGAATTAACACCCAGCATCAGGAACTCCCCAATGCTCAGGGGGCTGGAACAGCTCTGCTGTGGAGACAGACTGAGGGAATGGGGGTTGTTCGACCTGGGAGAGGCTCCGGGGGGATCTCAGTGTGGCCTTTCAATACTTAAAGCGGGCTTAAATCTGGGGACAGACTTTTTAGTAGAGACTGCAGCAACAGAAAAAGGGGAAGTGGCTTTAAACTAAAAGAGGGTGAATTCAGACATTTCATATGGTGAAAATGGTAAAACTCTGGCCCAGGTTGCCCAGAGAGGTGGGAGATGCCCCCTTCCAAGGAACATTCAAGGTCATATCCAAGGTCAAGGACAAGGGCTGTGAACAAACTGGTCTAGTGGGAAATGTCCCTGTTCATACAGCCTTTAAAGGCCCCTTCCAACTCAAACAGCTCTATAATCCTATAAATGAAGCATTCACCTGGCAGTAGCTGCAACACTCCCTACACAGCCCCTTCTCCAAGGGGAGTACCAGGCCTCACCCCTTGGCAGAGGGGCTTTCCTGGCTCCACAACAACAACCGCAACAGACAAAAATCAACACAGTGACCAGCAGGAGATGTTTATGTTGTCAGTCAGTGCACTCAGGTCACTGCTGGGCAGTTTGGGCATCACCAACCACAGCTGGACACTGGTGAACACACCACCCCCCACCCTCTCATCTGGACAGACCCAGTTCCAACAGCACATCAAAAGGCAAAATGTCATCTGGGGGCTCGTGCCAAGATGTGCTGAGGAAAAAAAGCTCCTGTGTTTGCAGCACAGAGACTGGGCTTTGGCTTTGCAGCAGTCACTGGCAGGGAGATACGAAAGCACTGAATCAGAGACCACAACTGCTGCAGGTTCATGGGATGAGATTCAGGGTGAGAGTTAAAAGCTACAAGCTTCATTTTTTGATTTAGAAGTTAATTATATTCATTATTTATTTTAACCATCATTTAACATCTGATGATGACTTAATTAAGAAAGATGAAACAAAGGGGTTCGGAGGGGTTTTTATGCATTTCCTTGCACTTTTCATCTAAAAACAGTAACAATGACTGAATGTAGTCAATAAAACTTGCGGCAGGTCTTAAAAATGAAAAACCAGCAAAGAAACCCTTTAAAGTCAAGGGAAAATGGGGAACAATAAAGATTCACAAGGAAGGGCAGATATTGCTTAGGCTTTTCTTTTTCAAATAGTTTATTTCTGGTGGATTTTTAAAAGGTTAAATTACACCTTTTCCAGTATCTTTATCCCACCATGCACTAAAAATATATCAAAGTAATATAAGGACAGTCACTTCAGTTGTAGTAAAAGTCTCCTTGAACTTTTGCTGGCAGAAATCAAATTTGCAGCATACATTTACTCCAATTAGTGAACTTATCTTCAATCCTGATCCCAAAAGAGATTTTGCTTATTCTGTAGCAGAGTAGAAACTCCAACCATGCCATACCTGGGGCAAGCTGAAGGCGATGCTGCCAGGGACGACCGAGGGGTGGGTTCTCAGCGTGAAGATGTATTTGTGGTTGGGAGAGGTCTTCACCACAACATGTCTAGAAAAGAGATCAGTATTTTACTTTGATGTGTACCAGGAGGGTTTTGCATTGTTCACAGTGCTGTGAGAGCTCAAAAGTAACACCCGGCTTATCTCTGGGGCTGCACAGAAAAACCAAAAGCATTGGAGCCACAGCCCAACGCAGATACACAGCAGGGCGATAGAGCCCATCACCCTCACTGGTACAACGTGATCTCAAAGCCCAACTGCAAGACTTTGTACTAAAAATTACTATTTACATCCCCCCCAGTATCTCTTTACTTCAGGATGCACTGTACAAATGAGAGAATCAAACCACAACCACAAACACCAAGGCTGCTACAGCTAAAAATCAACACCGGTTTCACATCTCAAGCATTAACACCAAAGCATCAATATCTTACCCCCATACAAGCACTGTCCCCAGCTGTGATGCCAACAAGAAGTAGATGCAAAGCCCTTACAGAGATCTGAGTGTATTGTTTAGAAGTTTGACAGTAGAAAATAATAGGAGGAATTTCTGTACAAAAAGTAAAATCACACAGGCCCTGGGGCTGCTCCTCCTGGCACAAGTGACCAACTTGTGATCTTGAATGCAGACAGCATCTGAGTGGCTGGAGAAACAGCACCATAGTGTTGGAAGGAGGCCCTTTGGGAAAGGACCTGGGGGGGCTGATCGACAGCAGCTGAACAGGAGCTGATGTGTGCCCAGATGGGCAAAAAGGCCAAGGGCACCTGGCCTGTATCAGAAATAGTGTGGCCAGTAGGCCCAGGGCAGTGACCATCCTGTGCTGGGCACTGGTGAGGCCACACCTTGAGCACTCAGGTCAGTTCTGGCTCCTCACTGCAAGGAAGACATTGAGTGGCTAGAACATGTCCAGGGAAGGGAATGGAGCTGGGGGAGGGTCTGGAGCACCAGGAGTGGCTGAGGGCGCTCAGCCTGGACCTTCTCACTCTCTACAACTCCGTGACAGGAGGGGGCAGCTGGGGGCGGAGTTGGCCTCTGCTCCCAGGGAACAAGGGACAGGACAAGAGGAAATGGCCTCAACCTGTGCCAGGGGAGTTTTGGATTGAACAGCAGGAAGAACATCATGGAAGGGGCTGTCCAGGGAGGTTTGGAGTCCCCACCCCTGGAGGGTTCCAAGGAATGTCTAGACATGACACTCAATGCTCTGGGCTGGTGACAAGGTGGAGATTGGGCACAGATTGGACTCGATGATCTGGGAGGCCTTTTCCTCAATGATTCTAAGATTCCATCATAGAGCAATTATAAAACCAGAGCAGTACAAGCAGACAGGAGCAGACACAGCAGCAGCCGTGGCATGTGCCTGTCTGTCACACTCAGAATTGAAGCTGTCAGCAACAAAGATACTCAAAAGCTGCTTCTAGCCCTCCTCAGGCTATGCCTGAAAGCTCCTATCATGTGATAGGCAGACAGCTTGCTGGCATGAGAAAGCAAAACCAAAGGAGGCTGGGATTTGTGTGCTCTGGCAGCAGGGCGTTGGTGGAATCAGGGTTCACCTTATCTTCCTCTCCCACTGCTGGCACCGTAAGCATCCTTGGGGTACATAAGGCACCCGCTCCATGGGATTTTATCCCTCACTGACCCCACGGTCAAGAAGGGCAGGATGAGCTGTGCTGGCCACCAGGGCCCACACTCCTGGCCCTCCTGCCTCCCTGCAGCCCATGTTTTCCACCCACATATGGTCCCTATACTTTTGTTTGTACACACCCAGCCATTCCAGCACCATCCAAGTGAGGATCTGCACTGGCTCTATCCTGAGAGCGGAACAGCTCCAGCCACAGACAGGAAGGAACACATGGCCTTGGAGACAAGAGGAAATGCAGCCCAAGCCAGGAGCCATGGCCAGCTGTCACCTGCAAACCCTTCCCAAGCACTGCTGGCATTTCGTGGCCTGGCAGGGACAGAAGCATTTTCAACACACCAAAGTGACAACAGAGCTCCCAGCTCAGGCAGACACTGAGCTGAGCCCTCACTGGTTCTCACCCAAAATCACCCATCAACTGCCAGGACACCCTTCCCTCTCCTCCTCCTGCCCCAGGCATAAATCCAGGAACCTGGTATAGGTGGTGAAGTTCCATACAAACGTTACAGGGGAGAACAAGGCATTTACTGGTGCTGCACAGGAGCCAGGGAAGATTTATGGAGATTGGAAGACAGCAGATGTCACTCCTGCCTTCAAGTAGCAGGATCCAAGGAATTACAGGCTGGGCAGCCTAACCTTACTCCCTAGGGAAGTGATGGAGCAACTAATCTGGGAAGCCAAACATTTTAAAGCAGAAGAAAGTGACTGGGAGTCACTCTGAGCATGGATTTAGGAGTGGTCAGCGTGGATTTACAAAGGAAAATCCGTCCTGACCAGCACGACAGCTTTCTCCAATGAAATGGTGAGCTCTGAGGCTGAAGGGAGAGCTGGATTTATCCCAACACTAGCAAACTTTCCACACTGCCTGGCACAACCACCCTCAGACACTGCTGTGATACAGACTGGGCAGGGAGGGGGGCTGGAGGCTGAACTGCTGCACTCGGGGCTGCGGCCAACGGCATCGAATCCCACTGCAGGAGGTCACTGGGATGTGCAAATCCCACTGCAGGAGGTCACTGGCCTGTGCCTACCCCAGGAGTCCACATGGGGCCAAAACTATTTAACTATTTAACAGAGCTCCTCAGCCAGCCCATAGGGGACACACCTGGGTGTGCTGCTGCTCAGAGGGACCTCGACAGATCCCATCAAGCTCAATAAGGGAAAATGCAAAGTCCTCCACCCAGGGTAACCATCCTATGCACCAGTGCAGGCTGGGGGCCAACTGGGGGCCAAGAAGCCCTGGGATCCAGGTGGACAACGAGCTCAACATGAACCAGCAACACATCCCTGCAGCAAAGGTGGGTAACATCCCCTCGGAGTGCACTAGCCAGGAACAGGCTGCACTGGCACAGGGTGCCCACAGGAGCTGTGGCTGCCACATCCCTGGAAGTGTCCCAGGCCAGGCTGGACAGGACTTGGAGCACTCTGGGATAGTGAAAGGTGTCCCTGCCCATGGCAGGGCTGGCACTGGATGGGCTTCAAGGTCCCCTTGCAGCCCAAACCATTGTATGATTCCATGATTAGGGAGAGCACCAGCAGCAGGGACGGGCAGTGATCCTCCCCACATGGAATGGTGCTCCAAGGACAGCTCATTTTAAACTGAGTGGTGCATAAAGCAGAGAACTGTCCAGGAGGCCAGGACTGAAAGCAGGAGTTTTCCAGTACAGTATCACCCTGAGTAACCCAAATTAGTATCGACATACAACCAACTGGAAAGGAAGGTGTGACACTGCAGAGCGTGAAAGAAACGCCCAGAGGCAACACACAAGTTCCAGCTACAATTCTGGAATACTTCACCACAAAATGCCCTTGATGACAACTAACACCTGACTGGAAGCAGCTTGTGAGACAGGAAAAAACCTAAAATTAAAGCTTTTTAAAGCCCCAAATGGGTTCTGAGCAGTGCACACAACAGTGACTTCAACATGTAGAGACAGCATCTCTGCAGAAGAAACAAATTCCACCACTGCTGGGCTTCACTTCAAAAACCAGAAATGCACAAAAATGACAATACCTGGTAAAAACATTGGAGAAGAGTATCCACAAAGATTTGATACCAATTACTGTGCTGGAGAATTCCATTCACCAAAAACATCTCC
The DNA here is from genome assembly GCA_013397775.1 of Eulacestoma nigropectus. Classification (NCBI taxonomy): domain Eukaryota; kingdom Metazoa; phylum Chordata; class Aves; order Passeriformes; genus Eulacestoma; species Eulacestoma nigropectus. Next base: position 218,179 of record VZTE01000040.1, read on the forward strand.
AGCAAAGCAGAAAGACAGCAAAGCTTGACAACAGACAAAGAGATGCCAGAAAGAAAAAACAAAGAGGAAAAATGAAAAAAAAAATCAGCTTCCTGAAAGAAAATACTAGGAAAAGTCAAATCCTGACAGGTTCTGTGAGAAAAATCTGCATAAAGCAGAGGAACAACCATGTCTCTTCTCAGAGACAGCAGGAGCAGGCAGCTTCCAACAGGCTGTAAGCAACCTAAGTACTACAAATGCTCAAAATAAGGCAATAGCAGAAAAACTAAATGCATTTTCCTACACTGATGTTCACCAGGAAGGAGCTCAGAGAGCTCATGGAGACACATGGGGGAAATCTCAACCTCATTAAGAGCTTCTGCTTATACACGAACAAAAGGAACAACGAATCACCAGGGCCAGGCAGCTCCCAGAGCTCTCCCAGGAGGAATTGCTGCTCTATTCCGTGTGTAAATCCTCGCCTGGAACTGTCAGATCCAATGCCTATGATGCCAGCTCTTAAGAAGGGCTCCAGGAAACTGGGCCCAGGAAACTGCTGGTAAGTTTGCTGGCCAGGCTGAGCAAACCAAGAGGAACTCCACCAGACACAAATTAACCTGTGAGTGCATCAGTTTTTTCGCTGCTGAAGCACGAGCAGGGCTCCTGTGAGGGAGGGGATGACTCAGGTATCCGTGCGGAGGTGCCAGCAGGGATCTCATCCCATACAGTGCATGTTTGGAAACCCACAGCAATCCTGCAGCAAGGGTTCCTCAGGAAACTAAACTGGCCCAGGAAGGATGGGCTTCCAGTGGGAAAGGGAAGAACAATCAGTTCTCAACATGAACACAAACCTGTCATTGAGACAGCCTGCCCTGACTGCCGTCCCCTCACAGCCTGGCTGTGTTCAGAACTGGTTTCTCTCTCCAAACTGCACCAAGAGTCCTCAAGGTAGAAGCAGGACACAGGAACTCCAGATGGTGCCACTCCCCAAACCATTACACACCACATATTGGCATCGTACAGTGCGTGGCCTCCCGTGAACTCCCGCGGCACCGAGCGCTGACTCATCCCTGCCCAGCTCACGGGGTGCAGGAAGCGAAGCATGAGAGGATGATCAGCAGCACCCTGGGGTTAAATCATCTCCTTGATCCAAGGTCAAACTCCAGCTCTACAGCAGCAAAGGGCAGTGTTAGAGCAGAGCCCTTTGTGGAAGTGTCACCAAAGGCCCCCCTGAGCAGGCAGCCGTGGTGAGGGACCCGAGGCAGGGGCGCTGCCAGCGGGAGCTGCAGCCAGGGATGGCTCCAGGGATCTGCAATGCAGCACCAACTCCAGCCCGGCACTGCCGAACACCGGGAGCTTCCCTGTGCTCCATCTGACACTGAAAAGCCATCTGCAGCATCTGCTCCCAACCAAACACACGCTGCTGGTGTGTGAGCACAGACTGCTAGAAATAAACAGCTCCCAGGGGAATGGGAACAGCCAGAACCACATCCAGCCTGCTTAGCCAGCACATCCCGGGGCACTGCTTCCTGCAAGCTGCCACAAATGCCAGGAGAGAGGGTTCTGGAAGCGAAAGGAACACAGCCAGCTGCAGGTCTGGCAGCTGGGTCCCTCCAGGACATCCATATTGGAGGAAATTAAAGTTTTTATAATGCATGAGCTACAACGTTCAGTTCAGGTATTTTTGTAACTCACTTACTTTGGAAAAAAATCTACCTGGGGAAAACCATCCTTTGAAAAGACCAGGACACTTCCCTGCCCAAGCAGACACTTTTGCCTGCTTCTGACTCTAAAAGTTCTGCTTGTTTGGGGGGTGGTTTTGTTTGGTTTTGGCATTTTATACTCAGGTTGGGCTCGTGAAATCACAGTTCAGTTCATCGCTGCAGGGCCAGGACAGGTCCCAGGGCAGCAGAGCTGACTGACAGCACAGAGAGGCAAATCCTAAACACATCCCTGCATTCCTGCAGTTCAGCACCACTGTGTTCTCCACCCTTAGCAGAGTTCACCTGGAGCAGGTATTTTTATCTAAGGCCTGGGCATATCATTCAGTATCTCCTCGAACATTTTTTCCCATTTTTCAAACCCAAGCCCTTCTGCCTTGTGCTACACATGATATTCCCTTTCAGCTGAAATTAATGACTTCTGTCTACAACCTACATACTAAAATCTGTCAGAGCTTCCCTAAAGCTGCAGCAAAGCAAGGAAACTGAGTATGTGAATTGGCTTCTTGTAATACAAAACCCTTCTGTGTGGGCTGAGCTGAAAAATTCATGTGTTTTCCACCTAACAGAAGTAAACCCCAGAGTCGGGTTCTATCAGCCACCCCAGAACTGCAATTAAAGAATCCAACTCATTGTGCCCACACTCCGGCTGCTTCTCCCTTTTGTTCTTGTGCATGAAAACCCCGAGAGGAAGAGAGAGTTCTGCCTCTACTCAGCACTCCCGTATGATGTGAGAGTGAGAAGATGCCCTGAGTAACACAATAAAACGATAAAAACGTTTTTGAAACAGTTCAAATATTATCACTATGCAACAGGAACAACAGCAAAATCAAAACAAACAAAAAAGATCACAAAAAGTCCTTCATTAAAATAATGATTCTATTAGTTAAGCAGGTGCAGTTCCCGAGAAAGAAATGCTTCAGAGAAACAGTCACCCTTCCTCCAGCATCTCCCATTTCCAGAAAGAGCCATATTTAAAGTGCTGATCTCTAAAGACACAGAAGTTTTGTTAATCAAACTGCTGTGTTCACCTTTCCAAACCTGAAATGTCGTTCCCCCTCCATCCAAATTTTGAAAACAATTCCTTTTTGGTTATAAGCTGAAAGAGCAACAGTGCACACTTACTGCCCAGACTGGAAGTCCTTCTCGTTCACCACAGCACAGTTGGTTAAGGACAGCTCATCAGTGGGACATCTCGCTGCTTGCATAGGCTACAAGAGAGAGGGGGAAAACATCAAATAAAATTCTAATTTTCCTTCACTAAGCCAGGCCTCAAGTATTCTGCAAAACCACAAAGCACGAAACAGGTCTTGTGAGTCCTGGCACACGCTGAGAGCCCACTGGGATTAACCAGCTCCTCTTCCAGATTTCTCCAAACACTTCCATGGGTCACAGGTACTTGTAGCCCACAGCTCTGCATTTTGGGCCTATCGTGTACTTTGTATTTTCCACCCTACCTACATAAATACTTTAAAATTACTTGGGAGGAAGCCTGCAAGGCAAACACTGTTAACTTGTGAGTGAACCCTGGCACTCGTGAAGCTTCCCTGAATGCTGCCACAAGGCAGCAGTAACCAGCATTCCCTGGAAGGTGTTTTCTGCCCAGTGACAGGACACTGGGATATTCTGAAAGCTGCTAAGGGAAAGCAGCCTGGAGCCAGAGCAGCTCCCCTACAGTCCTGGGTAACCCTGTCTCATTGTGCTGGGCTGGGGCAGAGACCATGTGGGGAGAAAAGGTGGGATAAAGACGTGACCTTCCCCCTTCCCTGAACATAACTCAGAAAACTGGAATTTCAGCATATTCGTTCTGCATTAAACCCCTTCACACAGTGCAGTGCAGGGCAGCACTGAGAGTCCACAGGAAGGTTTAACCTCAGCCAGCTGCTATCCAACTCCACAGTCCCTTTGTATCACTTCTCAAAAGAAACATCACGTGAATATTTTCTACTCTATAGGAAACATCCCAGATCCGTAACACAGAGAAGAAAATTAGGTAAAATAGTTAATTCCAGCCTATCACTATGAAAGAAATTACTGCAAGAAATTTTGTGGGGGAGTCCTCCCCCTCTTTTTATTTTCTAATGTCAGAGGACCAATCCTATTTCAAGAGTATCTGTTCATTTTTGTCAAAACCCACTGTTACTCATCAATCAGCAATTAAAAACCGAAATAGCAGCACTCCCAGCCCATCCCCATCACAAGGCAGGATGGAGCACGGGGAGAGCACAGCAGAGGGACCTCAGCCCCATCCTACACCCCCACCCCACCTGCTCCTGCAGAATTATACCACAAAACAATGGCTGAATGACAAGAATTGGGATCAAAATGCCTCCAGAAGTGGAGAAAGGGATGGAAAAGGCAGGGTGTTTCTATCATTAGCTATGGACTGAAGAAATTTCATTTGGGGAAAAGCTAAACTTGCCCCCCAAGTGTCATTTTCAGAATCAAAGCACAGCTACCTCTATCAGATACAAATTTGCAGGCAGCGCAACAGAAACTATTTGACAATGTCAACCTATTCCTAAAAGCAATTCAGGATGGATTTTCTCTTAAGACACCCTTAAATCCCAGCAGCAAGCACAGGAAACGGACTGATCCCAACACACACATCTAAATCATTTCCCAGGAGTTATTGTCTTGCTCAGCCTTCCTCCCCCAGCCCCTCGGGGACAAGAATCAGAGACATTCCCCCCCACCCCCCAGTGTGGCCTGCAGCCAGCCTGCTCTAAAGCTCAGATCAACTTTTATGGCACAATGTGATTTGTCTCAAGTACTTGCTATTTAGAAAAGGACCAATTCATTACTTTTACTGAACAATGCTCAATTGCCCTTGACATATGTGACAACCAAAAAAGATTCCACTTTCAGACCTGAAGCAGATTTATCTACCTGAATGCTGAGTGTAATAAAAGACTCAAATGTTCCTGTAATAAAATATATGACAACAGTGGATTTATGAGATACACAACCTGTCTGCTGAGGCCCCTTGGCTTGGGGCACTTCACAGCAAACATTCACCATTTTATCACTTCTCCTCCCGTCTGCAGGGCACGGTTTTGTGAAGGACATGCCCTGATAAAACGCATTACAGGGGATATTTCTGGAGAAAAGTGGACACGGAGCTCCTGGATTAAACCCTTTTACAGCACTAGTCCTCAGCTGCATTTTTAATCCTCAGTGACAAACTGCTTCCTACACGCAGCGAGCACCCGGCCAAGCTGCCGTTCCCGTCTGCACTTGGAACATTGTGCTTTAGGAAATGCAGGAATAGCAAGGAATGCATTCCAAACCCAGCAACAACTGCTCCCTTTGCAAGCCCTGCAGCAGAGGAGAGACGGCAAAACACCCTTGGGTGTCTGACACATGAAATAACGTGGCTGCTGCAGCAGCAGCACCGAACGTGCCAACCATCCCAGAGCCCAGCTCAGCCTCCTCCTGGGCTGGCTGGCAGGAGCCCATTTCTCCCTGGCAATGACCAACATTTCAGGCAGCATCTCTGCTCCCAGCCCTCCACTACACACCCTCCTCAAGCTCCAAGATTTTGCAGCTCTTCAGAACATTATCTATATTCTGAAAAGGTTTTAACATCACACAGCTGCAAGACAGGGGTGTCACTCCCAGGCATGGAGTTCCGCAAGGGTGCAAGGGACAGCTTGGGGGAATGTGGTCATGGAAGAGGTGACGACTGAACTGGAAATCACCCCGGCAGGAAGGAGGAACACACTGTTGTGGGGAGCTGCAGGGGCTTCCTCTTACCTGCCCTCCCCGCAGAGCTCATATCCCAGAGCTGCTGCTCACAGGGTTGGATCCCTGTCTCTGTCAAACGGCTGAGCTGTCACAGCCAGGACACAGGCACAGGCTGCTCCTGAGGGAGCTTTCCTGGCATAAATGCAGCAGTCCAGGGCTGGAAAACATGGCTGGCATATGCCAGTGGTGCTACTGTCAGGAACACTTTAAGCTCTTACATTTTGTGTTCCAGCTTCCCAGGACAGCAGCACAAGGAGTCCCAGAACCTGCCCCTCTCCCCTCTCTGCCACCCCACACCCACTGCCGCCACTTACACACCACACTGGGGTACAGGGGCAGAAAAATCCTTGTGAGTATTCCTAGGAATCTCAAAGTAGATTTACACAAACTAATTTTAAGCAAACTGGCAGGTTACTGCTGGCAGCCAGGCAAGACACAGCTCTAACAAACCAGAGAGCAGCTCCTGCAGGTGACAGCAGATGTCACCTGCTGCAGTCACCCCCTGGCACTGCCAGGCTGGAGGTGACCCACACACCCTCAGAGGTTGCTGTTGTCCACAAATTTGGCTTAAAGAAGGCAAATTAGGGTTAAATTGGGCAAAACAATCTTCCCTGCCTGCAGGTATTGTTCTGGTTTACACAAAGAGGAGACCCCAAGGACAGTGAAGTCCCAAGGAGGTGACTGCACACTGCTAAGCATTCCCAGCTACAGCATCCATCATCCAGCACCAGCCAGGCAGCACCTGCTATTAAACCCAGGTCTGTGCAGAGGCCTGCTCTGTCATTCCTTCTGTCTGCCAAGAGAAAAACAAGACCATACGATGCACTGATAAATCTCACTCTGAGGGACAAACATGTAGGACCCCACCTCTGGGTTGGTGACAAAGCAGTAACGTTGCCTCAGAACCCAGGAGGCCCAATGATGCTGGCGTATTTTATTTTTACAAAGAAAAGTTGCCCTGAAGAACAAACAGCTACATAATAGAAACAATCACCATAACATCTGATCTTTCAGAGATTTTTTTTTCCAAAGCTGCAAGGACTCATTTTCCTCCACAGAAAATACGAAACTCACTTGTTCACATTATCACAGAATAGTTGGGGTTGGAAGGGCCCTCTGGAGATGATCCAGTCCAAACCCCTGCCAAAGCCCAGAAAGTGGTGCTGCTATTTGGATATTTTCATACACACATAAACCACACTTTTTGTGTTTGGTCAATTCACCTCTTGTGAATCATTAAGGCTGATGGCAGAGGAAGCCAAGGAAAAACATGTTTCTCCCCACAGAGATAAGGTGGTGGCAATGACTGAAGTGCACTGCTGTCAGCTGGTACTGAGAAGAGCTGAAACATTAAGTGCTAAGGCAGAGAGGCTCCTCATCTGAACTCACTTAATTTCCTAATGCTGAGCAAGAGATTATGAAACAGCCTCTAAAGCCAAGGCAGGTTTTGTTCTGTGCCCTGTTTTCACATGGTTTGTACAGGACAAATATTGTTCAAGTACTGTATGTTTAAAATTCTCCTTTGTGTAAAGCAGACACAGATACACATCCCATGTAGATGCAGGTGCACAGAGATGGAATTTCTGGCACACAGTGTTAGGAAACGTGACAACTCTGGGTACCAGACATTTCCACTTCCCCAGCAGAGCCCACTGCCAGCTGCATTGAGATGGGGATCCCGCTCCAAAAAGCACCCAAGCTTTCCTGTAACAGCTGTTGGGCACCAAAGTCTCTCTAAGCCCAGAGCCTCATCACCCAAAGAGGGCACAGAACCACCTGTGCAGGTGTAATTCCTGGGAAGCAGTTTAGTCCACGCTCCCCAGAGCCTGAGCAGAGGTGCCTCTGCAAGAACCACAGCTGCCTCCAAGTCAAACACTCACTCACCACTACGAGGCTGCAAATAAAATGAAGTTTAAATACTGACAGGAAGAATTATGATGTCAAAGGAGCTCTGAAGATAAACAGGGAACTGAGATGATGAATCATAGATCCTACACATTATCCAGGAGTATGCTCCTGACAGAAAACAGACACGCACAAAGCCCTGCCTTTATCTACAGATCCAAGGGACCCCAGGACCCGAGATGGACGTTAACACCTCTGGCTGCACACAGGTGACAACCCCATATGGCAGCTCCAGCAGGAGGATGAGCTGCAGAGCTGGCTCAGCACCAGCCTGCGAGAGGGAAACCAACCAAGCTCCCAGCACAGGGAAGCCCGAGGACTGTGCCTGCTCTCCACATCCATACACACACCACTCAACACTGAAGGACAGAAGAAATGGGCATAAATCAGCAACACCAGCAGAGCTCCTGGCTGGCAGGTAAGAATGGATTCCTGACCTGGAGGGGAAGCTGGCTCTGTCACAGAGGGAAACAGTAAAGACAAAACCAAGGCTCCTCTAAAGAACAATACAGTAATATTCGTAAAAGGAATGACAACGTGCTGTCACCATCAGGGACCAGACTCAGGAACACAAGTTGTCCTAAATGCTGTGGTTCTAAATAATTTTAAAAATTCACTAAGGAAGTTTAATAGCTTGCAGAGAGTTTTTCTGGACATGTCAAAAAAATACTGAATAAAGCTTCCATATTTCTGCAGCCACAAGAGGAGATCAACCTACAAGGAAGTTTTTGGACCAGCAGACCTGGCCACACAGGCCTTTCCAGACCTGCAGTGGCTGTGCTGGCAGGATAAGCTGCTGTCCCTGGAACACACAGCCCTGACTCCCTGCTCAGGCCTGGCCATTCCACCTGCTCCACTTAACCTCTTATTTGTTTGCTAGAAGCTTTTATTCTCTTCAGGAAGGAGCTGCATTCTCTCTCGATAACAAACTCAGAAATACCAATTTTCTTCTCCTAATAAACAGGAACACACCGGGACAACTAAAATCTCAGAACTAATATTCACATTTTTGACAAAGCCAGGGAACGCTGAGTGAGCCACCACCAAGGCAGCCTCAATGCACCGTCCAGAGAACCCTGGATGAGACGGATCCCTCCTTCCCACACCCCCAAACCGCTCCCACACTGTGAATCACCTCCCGTGATCGTGATCCTGCTGTGCCACGGCCACCCCTGCAACGCAGAAACCCAAACAGCTCAGAGGAGGAGAGAGGGAAGAGCTCCCATCAGCACTTCCTGCATCGCTCAGGGCTGGAAATGAAACGGGGAATGTTTTCCCTGATTTGTCTGCCCCTGGCAGTGGTAACGTCCTCGCCTGGCAGGAGAGCTCTCCCCCAGCACAGACGGGCAGCAGGAGACACCAGACACTTCTCACTGGGCACTCTTTATCAGACACTCAACACATTTCCCAGTTCCTCTCTCTGAGAACAGCCCTGTGCTCCCTGGGCCTGAATTGGGAAATTACTGCCTGTCCTGGCACTCCAGAGCCACTTTATCAGGGCAGAAGGGCCTCTCCCACAATTAAAGGATACTGGGTTTTACTGCTGCTTCCCTTTGTTTGCAAAGTTCAAATGAACTCAGATCTGCAAGGGCAGCTCTATCACTCCAACGTTGTTTACCTGCAGTTAAGGAGGTGCTCACAGCTTTAGGAATCTGGCTCTGCTATTGCCAGTATTTGCCAACATCATGAGAAATTTACAGTCCCAAGAACAAAGAGTTCCATGGATTTGCCTGATCCACCAGAGCAGAAGAAACAAGAGTGTTAAAGGAGAGCTTCTTCAAGTAGAGCATCTACAGTCAAATTACACAGGTTGCTCTGCCCAAAGACGTCCTTCTCCAGATCAGCTCCTTACGATATGATCAGTAAGTGATTTTAGGGAAAACACCTGTACCTGTGCTGCTGTGCCTCAGAACCAGGGAGCTGCTCTCTGACAGTTCAGCAGGAACAGCAGCTCCACCTTCCCATTAAGCAGTAATGACCCAGGATATGTGCATTTGTATTTAATATATCCATTTTCTGAGTAGATGTTGCCTCACATTCCTTCCTCAAGCCAGGATGATCAACAGTTTAATTACAGGGAATTGCTGCTTGTTGTGTTTCATCTAGACATCTTTAAAAAATGCCAAGGGAATGAACCACCATCCCACCAGAGTAAGTTGTGTGCCTGGGATGCAGGTCACAGGATTTTGCCACATGAGCAGTGAGGACACCTCATGGATGCAAATTTCATCCCGTTTATTTAGAAAAGTTACCCAATGGCAACAGGGACAATGTGAATATACGTTAATGTTAAAAATATCCCCTTAAAAATATCCCCCTTGGAACTTGCCCTTTGAAAGCCCAGGATGCTGCTGTCCCTGAGGATTTACAGCTCACCCCAGCACTGACACAGGGCAGCACCTGGCACTGAACTTCCCACGACTCTGATGTACCACACAGCACCCAGTCACCAGCAGTTTAAGATGCAGCAGCTTGCAAGTATTGCTCTATTTTTGACAGAAAAAGCACATGACACAACTCCAGGGCACCAATTACTCCAGATTTTTTGATAGAAGGTCATTGCTTTATTGCATCCCAGGAGACCGGAGAAACATGTTAAATCTTTTCACATTGCAAACCTTTGACCTCCCTGAGGGCAGGATCTGCCTGCACAGGAAGGAGCAGAGCAGCAGGGCAGGAGAGCCTGAGGAACTGGATACCCAGCCTTGGTTTATGAGCAGCAGCACAATCAGCTGGCTCAGACACAGTTCCAGGGCACTGCACCGGAAGCTCTTCCATTAATTTTAGCAACCGGGTTTCTTGTTTGGCTTTTTCTGTTCACAGACCTCCCCTAACACAGCTCTCCAATTCCTGGGGGTCCAAAACCTTCTGGAGATGGTCAATATGGGAATTTCATCACAAAACTCTGGTCTCTGCCAGAGAACCTCCCTGATGTGAGACAGCACCCTGAACACACCCTGCAGAGCCCCCAGGCTGAACCTCATCCTTCCAAAAGTTACTGCAGTTACCAAGATCTCACTGCTCAGGGGTGTCAGTGTACCAGCTCTCCCTAAAGCTTGTCCCCTCCTGCACTTGTGAGGGCACCTGGACGCGTCCACCAGCCCTGGATCAAGAAAAGATTACTCCAGGACATGGGGACCTATATTTTAGTTTTCATGTAAAAAAAGGAATCAATGGTGATTTCATTGCACTGAAACCACGTCCTGCCTGGTGGGTAATTCAGCAAAACAGAAGCACCACTGCTTTCTAGGGACTGCTTTTCTGAGGACTCAAGCAGACCAGATTTTATGACAGAACTTCTTCCAAATTCAGTCAGGGTTTATCCTGAGCCTCGGGGTCTACTCTTGAATGACTTCTGTGCTCTGAGGCACAGAACCCAGAATAGGAGGGGAAAAGAGAAGATCTTGCTGTGCTCTGGGGAAAAAAAATTGCAAAGTAGTACTTAAGAAATTCACACTTTAAATGATCCTCAAAAAGATTCTCTAACTTTTTAAAAAGACTTTTTCCTACAATAAAATCCTATTAACTAAGTTTAATTATTCTAGCAGATCCACATAATAGAAGAGGTGTGGCATACCAGGACCACAAAAACTGGAGACAGAGAGGCAGCACTGACATCTCCCTTTGGCAGGGACTTTTTAAGCACAAGCTTAGGACACACTGCTTCTGCAGCACTGAGCCAAGCAACAAATTAATCAAAGATGACAGGGCCAGATATCCCATGCCCACAAACATTCACATGGTCATCAGAATTTTATTCTAAATAATTTTAGCATTTTTAACAAACTATGTGAATTTATTTTAAATAATTCAGCAAGTCAGAAGGCTCAAAAGCAGGCCACAAGTTGATTTGTGATGAATTCACAAGACAGTTAGGAGGTGGCAGAAGTGATCACAGAAACCAAGATTCAGATTGAGCTTTCTCCCATTTCCCTGAAACATTGCTAAAAACCCATTTCTTCATATTACACATCAGGAAATACTAAAAAAAACTAAGTGACGATAGCAGGATCGGTACAAGGCTGCGAGAAGGAACTAAGTTGATTCACAAACATTTCTTTAGTTGCCTGACAACGCCTGCATCTCTGAAGGCTGGTTCCATATGTTATCAGAAATCACCTTACAGCTTTAACCCATAAACATAAAGCCCAGCCCCCATTATTTCCAAGTCCCTACCAAACTATCCAACCTAAAACCACTCTGTCTAGATTTTAAGTATTTTTAAATAATTCAAGCAAATAATAAGCCAAATGTTATTAATTGTCTAGTGCTGTTTCAGGTCTATTATATAGATTAAATGTTAGGAAGAAATTGTTCCCTGTGAGGGTGGGGAGGCCCTGGCACAGGGTGCCCAGAGAAGCTGTGGCTGTCCCTGGATCCCTGGAAGTGTCCAAGGCCAGGTCGGACGGGGCTTGGAGCAGTCTGGGACAGTGGAAGGTGTCCCTGCCCATGGCAGGGGGTGGCACTGGGTGGGCTTTAAGGTCCTTCCAACCCAAACCATTCCATGATTCTGTGATGGCCGCAGGAAGCACAAGAGAGCAGGGTTAGTCCAGCAATGCCTTTGGCAGCACAGAACACCAAGGGACTCAGTCTGTCCTTCCCCACCTTCCCACTCCTGCTGCACCTCTGGATTGGACGCTTGGTGTCACCAGATGCCAGCAGGACCCTGTGCTCAGTCTCAGGCTCTCGAGAGGAGTGACAGCACTGCTCTGCAGGGTCAGGCACCATCCAGCACCTGCGTGAATCCAAAACCATTTCCAACCCAACACAAGGGGAATCTCTTCTCAGGAGCCAAGAGGGCAGAGCCTGCTCCCACTGGGCTAAAGGCAACACCGCCCCAAAGGAGCCCCAAACAGCAGATGAACAATAATGGATGTGTTACACCACTGACACCCCCTGAAACAGCCATTATTTCTAACCATGAACTGTTACACAAGTTCAGCTATCACAATTCCTTAAAGAAAAACACGGAAGTGTCTCTGCTGGGGGATCCTCACCAACATCCACATGAGCACCCCACACACACGGCTGCCCTGGGGAGCCGCAGCCCTGCAGCACACTGACCTGCTCCCTGTCCCACCCCAGTCCCATGGAGCTCTCCAGCCTCTGCAGACACAGGCAGAAATGCAGCTTGTGCTGGATCTACAGCTTCACGCTCACTGGAACAAGGCACAGAAGTCATCTGGCCTTTCTAGATCCCTTTGGGAACTAATTCCTGATGTAGTTCAAATCAATTAGTTACAGACAGTGCCAGTGAACTTCCAGGGGTCCACTTGGTACAAGGGAACCGTAACCAGCCACAGACACAGCAGCTTCCCACCATTCCCTCTCCTGCAGATGCCTCACTGCTCTGCCTGCCTGCCTAATGATTCCCATGCAGAGATACAGAATAAATCATTACAGAAACAGCCATTATTTCTAATCATCATAAACTGTTTTTCCTGTAAACTTCAATCACTGCTAATCACCGTCTCTTCCTTGCCATGGAGAGACCCAGTGCAATTAGGCGAGCAGAGTAACACACCTGAAACAGCATCACACGATTAATCAGATTTGGCTTATCATTCACCTGAATTATTCAAAATGTTACTGGAAGTTTAAATATTTTGTCTCTCTCATACACCAGGACAGCCATTCACTTCTCCCTGTGAGAATGCACATGCACAAATCAAATCACACGAGTCCAATAAAAGAGATTAAGCTCTAAATGGCACTGCAGGACAGATTTTCAGAGCAGGAGGAGTCACTGAAGCTCCTCTTCCCATCCTCCAGGTTGAAGCACCTGTTAAAAACGCTGACAACAGAGCAGCACCCGTGTTCCAGTATCAGCCTCATCTGTTGTGCCTGGAGATATCACACACCCCCATCCTCCCACCGCCTGCTCCGTATTTACACCGACACAGCTCCGGTGTCGCAGCCCGAGCGGATGCTGCTGCCTGCTCTCCCTGCTCCTCATCCTCCCCAGCACTGCTGCTGTCCCACGGGCCAGCTGGAAGGAGCGGGCAGCTCCCTTGGTAACTCACATGGAAAGCATTCAAGGCATCAGATCCAGCTGGGGAGGGAGATGGAACACTCAGCTTAAGGACTCTGTTCACAGCACTAAATAACCTGATAACTGCAACAACTGCATTTGTAGGCAAATCATGAAAACACTGAATACTAAGAAGCTTCCTGTTAACCCAAGGAGAGCATCACCCATCCAACTGCCAGATTAGGAGGCAACTAAGCATCAATCTTTCCTTTAAACTCACATAAATCCCCCTTTCCTCCACCAGGCTTCCAAGCTGATCAAATAAAGGCACGTTTCCTCAGGTTTTTAGTAGCAGACAAGATCAAAGCAGAAGAATAAAGTTGAGGTTGATCCTTCCCCTTCCTCCCCACATCCCCAGTCACCAATCTCAGCACCCAGAGCATGCACAAGGGTGTTCCCTGAGGACACAGCTGGGAGGGCTCAGGGGAGCAGGGGTTGGTTTAGGCCCAGGGAGTCTCAGAACCACATCCAGTGTGGGTAAAATTATCTTACCCCTGATCAGAGCACTGGGCTCCTGTTCTGGGCAACAGAAAGCTGGAAAAAGCCAGTCAAGGCTCACAGATTTCCCTGGGTTAGTGCAAAGGGTGAGATGAAGAAAAAAGGTGCAAGGAAGAAGGTGAGACCAGGAATCTGGAGCAGGGACAGAGGAAAAGCTCTTAACGAGAGACAGACCACAAAACATGGGGTTTTTCTCAATTACTCAGCACATTTCAGGGGTGGCAGTGGAGCACCTGTGATGCACAGCACGTCACCAGGCCACATTCCTCACCCCTGCTCTGCACCACAGCACTGCACCAGCTGCCCTCCATCCACCAGCCCAGCACAACACAAAAACACTCGGAAAACCAATTCCCCAGGATTTCAACCACTGAATTACTTGGCCTAGAGACAAGATTCCAGCCAGAGGCAAGCACTAATAAAAAATGTGACTTTCCCAGGCTGCTACCCAGCAAAGCATGACTGAGCTCCTGGCAAAGAGCAGAGCAATCCAAACACATCCTGCAGCACCTGGACACCTGAAAAGAGGGGATGTACAGGCACCACAAGAAGGGATTTCACAGAAGAGGCTGTTTCTTCACATTTTAAAGCCACTTGCTGATGTGATCTACCATTAATAAGGGATTTTTTATTTTTTGAATCAATACAGAATAAAACCACTGCACAACCTTTAAGGTGTTTCCACACAACAAAAGGTGGACCCAGATTATAAAACAGCGCCTGGCTGGTTCACACAGGAGACAATCTCCCCACATCCCACGGCACCAAGGGGTCACCAGGGCCTCACAGCACCTTTAGGGGACCCTAAAATCTTGCTGCATACCCCATGGAGACAGGAGAACTCCAGCCTCACGGAGGCCCCTCAGGGAATCCCAAAATTCTGCCCCACATGCCAGAGCACCAAGGGATCACCCCCTGTCACAGCAGGCCTAAAGGTCCCTGCCCCACAGCCCACAGGGTTGACCCCACAGGGTTGTGGGGTCACCAGAGCCTCACAGAACCCTGGGACACCCTAAATCCTGAGAGCAGCACCAAGACATCCCTGGGTTTCACTGCCCCCTCAGGGGCCCCACAATCCTGCCCCTCACCACAGGGAGAGGGGGCACCCCGACTCCTGAAGGAGCCCTAGAAGCTCATCCCACAGCACCGAGGGATCACCACAGCCTCAGAGCACCCCCAGGACACCCCAAATCCAGCTCTGCACCCCACAAGGCCACTGCAACCTCACAGCACCCTTAGGGAACCATAAATCCTGCTTCACACTGGCATGGAGAGGGGTCACCCTGGACTCACAGTGTTCCTGAGGGAACCCCCCAGTCCTGTCCCACACCCCACATTGCCAAGGGGCCACCCGGGCCTCACAGCACCCCTGGGGGACCCTAAAATCCTGCCCCACAGGGAGACGGGTCACCCTTGCCCCGGCTCCTGAAGGAACCCCAGTCCTGTCCCACATGCCACATCACCAAGGGGCCACCTCAGCCTCTCGAAACCCCTGGGGAACACAGAGAGAGGGGTCACCCCCGAGCCCCCCACACCACTGGGGGGGTCTCCACAGCCTCACAGGACCCTCAGGAAGCCCGACACCGCTGGGGGTGAGGGGGTCACCACAGCCTCACAGCACTCCCGGGGGACCCCCCAGGGCTGAACGGCCTCCTGGCAGCGAGGCTGCGAGAAGCTGCCAAAGCCCCGGCCGCGCAGGGAGGAGCAGGAGCGGAGGAGGATGCAGGGGATGGGCGACAGCGGCCGGTCCGTGTCCCCCCCACTTACCCGCCCCGCCATGTTGCCGCAGCGCCGACCGACGGGCCCTCCCCACGGCCGCCAGGGGGCGGTGCAGCGCAGGCGCCGCGGCGCGCTGG
>VZTE01000040.1:239060-282916 GCA_013397775.1 Eulacestoma nigropectus
GGCCGTGCCCCTCCGGCCGTCACACACCCGGCGGGCCGCCGCAGCTGTCTCGGGCTTGGCCCCGTCGGCGCTGAGGGGCCGCCGAGGCCCGGCCAGCATCGCGCCTGCCCCCGGCGGCTGTCCGAGCCCCGCTACGCCCTCCGGGCCCCGGCACTCTCTCGTGTGGGAGCAGTTGTGAGACACAGAGCTCGGGCCTGTGGGGAAAATGCCCCTCAGTGTCCCGAAAAACACCCCTTTGGGGAAAATGGGGAAAAGTGTGGGTTTGGGGGTTTCTTAGGGCTGCCTCTGGCCCTCCAAGTTCACCCATGTTCTGTGGGGTCACAAACTATGTGAATGTCAGGTGTCCCTGTGAACGGCGATCTCTGAGGGGAAAACATGGCACAGTAAGATCAGGACGTTGAGCCGAGCTCCACAATAAGTCAGTGTGTTCACTTATTTGGAAAATGTGCCTGAAAAACACAGAAAAATACCTGGGTGTAATAGTGGTGTGAGCTACAATGATGATCACTCTATAGGTCCCATAGGTTTGGGGCATCCCCAGGGAGCTGTAGAAGAATGTGTTTTTACAGAGCAGATCTTATTCAGAACCCTAATCCTGGGAAACGTTGACTTTTCTGAATGACTTGTTCATCATTCCAAATGACCTGCTATGGTAATACTATGCCAGTAACTCCACTTTTCTGTTTGTTGGCTAAAGGGCTTTTTAGCTAGCCAGTTTAGTTTTTCCTTTTGTGCCTCACCCTTAGGAGAAGAGCCCTCAGGTTTTTTTTGTTCTCATTCCTTGCTCCTGCTGGCCTCTGATTTCTGGCACTTGGAGGAGCGTCTCTCCAGTTGGAAATGTTTCTCGCATAGTTACAGAAAGGAGCAGATTTCCACCACAGCTCCCAGGGTGTGCATTGTAGGAAATTTCCAGTTCCTGACGTCTGGAAATGCACATCTGTGCCTTCATGTAATTTAAACAGTGTAATGGGAGCAGTGATGGAAGGACAAGAGGTGTCCAGGAATGTGTGGAAGGCTGAATAACTCCTCTACTGCTGTTGGATGAAGGGTTCCCTGCCCATGGCAGGGGTTGAAACTGGATGAGCTTTAAGGTCTCATCCAAACCATGCCATGATTCTGTGAGCATTCTTCTGCTTCTGTGTTTGCTCTGTGGTGGCTCTGATGTTGGGAAGCTCAGCTGGTGGAAAGAGGGAGAGTGCAGGTTTCCTCTTGGTCTGCACCTTCTCTGTCTCCGAACACCTTTGGAGTTTCTTGTGCTTTGGTAGGTTCAGCTTTTCCTTAAGGGTAAATATGAAAGTGCTTTACATCCATATATAGAACCTTGAAAACTCAGACGGAACAGAATCCACCAGTAAATCAGATGTGTTAAAGAAGTTAACATTGGTATAAAATCCACAACTGTCAGCTCTGTTTATAATTGTGTCTCTGTGTATAATTATGACTGTGTGTAATGATGTCCCTGTCCTTTTCCCTGTCCCCACAGCCCGGTGTGGTGTTCTGTGTGTAATGATGTCCCTGTCCTTTTCCCTGTCCCCACAGCCCGGTGTGGCGTTCCGAGGCGGCAGCCGCTGCTGGGGCAGTGCGGAAGCGGGCGGGAGGCCCACGGATGTGTTCAGCACCGCCCTGCCGGGCTCATCCTCGCTCTATGGCTGCTACAAATCACAGGTTCAGTTGGTTATCGATTATTTTTTATAGCTCTGTAAGAGTTCGGGTTGCTTGTGAACAAAATGGTCAGAACATGTTTCTAAAGTGGTTGCTTCTACTGGTGAACATCAATCACAGTGTTTAATTTAACTGTAATAAATCTTTCATCAGAGGGGACAGTGGCTTTCCTAATGCAGTCACCAATGAAGCTGTAGGGGGTTTGTTAAAATGGTATTTCACTATTAATCGGTGAAATGTTCATGGTAATTGTTCTTCTGTTGGCCTAAACAATTGTAGGCAAAGTGAAGAGCAAACAACTCTTTTAGGAAAACTGGAAAGTGGGCAAGAAGGAGAACCTTAGCTATTGCCTCAGATATTTCTGCAGTCCAAGTGCATATGAACCAGTTCTTAGTCTGATCAGCAGAAAGTGCCAGGACAGTTAAATATGTCAGCTCTTGTTGGATTACACTATGTGGTGACAGAGAGATAAGCCCAGAAGGCTGGAGAGAGAGCCTCTTTCCTGGGCCCAGAGGTGACCCTGGGACTGTATCCAGGTCACCGGGGGTGGGCAGAGAGAGATTTGTGGCTTGTGGACAAAGCTGGACCTGTGAGAAGTGAAGGTTGTAGTTTGTGACCTTATAGGGTATTGTTTACCTGTTACCATAATAGGCAATGTCTGTGCACTGCTCCAGGTGATAGGGAGACACTGTGGTGAGCATCTTTCCTGTTTCCATGATGTTATATCCTGTTCTGTGGGGGTATTTAGGGAATTGGTACTGCGCAATAAACGATTTTGACTTTGCACCTCAAGGAGTGCGGAGTTATTGCCCATGCGTGATTACTGCAAGCTCTCTCTTGGAATTTTTGCCTTTCATAGCCATAAACTTTCACTGAGGTAAAAGGCTCAAATGAAAATTCATTCCCAGTACCTTCAAGACCAGCCTTGCTACTTCCTCCATCCAGGACTTGTTATTTTGTCAGACTACTCTGCTCCCCAAAGGAGTGTTATCGTGTGTCTCTAACATTTAACCCTGCAAAAACACCGTTTATTGTTTCACTTACTGAGCGCTAAGAAGGCCTATTGTGTTTAAACCAAACAGGGAGATGTTCCTTTTCAGTTAATCAGGAGATAATGCCTTTCCTTGAGAAAAGAATTGGCTGTAAGTTTTCTTCAGTACCTTAATACCCTGTAATGACGGGGAGGGAGGGGAAAGGGGCTCTAACGCCTAACTCCTGTCAGGGATCAACCAGTAGAAACTGGAGCAGATGTTTTAGGCTAACATTGTTGCCGGTTTTAAAAGCTCTCTAAACATAGACGAAGGGTTGGGTTGAGAAAGGAGACATTGTTTATTCTGTGCAGGGTGCAAGGGGGAAGTTTTCCACAAATCAAGCACACCAAGGAGTAAAAAGCGAAAGAATTTAGACACTAAAGTTTGCATAAACCTGCCTGTCTAATCCACAGTTCCTGTCTGCCTAACGCACTCATTGAGCTTATGCAGCCATAAATAAAATATCCCACCTGTGGTGATCTCCATCTTTCTGTGCTCAGTCCATTACCTGATGGATTTCTTTGGTGTCATGATGGACAGTATAAAGTGTTTCTGCTACTCTTTTCAGCTTCTTTAACAGCCCTTGCAAATTTTTACGTTGTAGCAATTTCTGTTCTAGCATAAGGCTCATACCCAGAGGGGTAGGTTGTGTAGTTGAAATTAAGCTGTAGGAGTTTTTTATTAGTTGAAAGGAACCTACTGGTGTTGAATAGTTAAAATCACAGCCTCTGATCTGGGTAAGTTTACAAACTCGAAAATTAGAATGTGATTTGATTGATTATCTATTTCTGTGTCTTCACAAGGAGTACTAAAGCATACCCACCTTTTACCCGTGTATCTAAGTATCGTTTTTATATTAATCACTGGTGGAATTTCAAAATTACAGATGTTCTGTTCCATGTCTAGGCAAAAATCTTGAGTTTTAATTGTATTTCCTTCAACTGTTGTTGTTTCTGTGCTATGCAGGTGCTGACACCTGTGGTTTTTCATCTGCTTCTTTCTTAATGGAAGAATTAATTAATTCTTAATGGGCCCATACTCTCTGTCCTGTTGGATACATTGTGGTTGCATTATTGATCAGATCCAGAGCAATAATAGCATGAATTTCATATACTATAGTTTTAAGTATAGCCAATGTTAAATAGTATTCGTTTTTTCCCTACCTCCTTCATTACTTTATCTCCTATAGCTCAGCAATGATATTTGCCTTCATCCTCCTTATGCATCAAAGGAAATTTTAGAGAGTGTGTGTTGTCAGATTCCCATCTAGTTGTAACATGAATAAATAATTTAAATTCTCTTCTATCCTCCATAAACCATTGTACAATCGGTTTCTTGTTATAGTCTTTGACTGGACAAGAAAGAACAAAAGGATTACCTATGTAAGTTTCATATTCAGAAAGGTTAAGGCAATTCAGGGAAATGTGTCACAGTAACAGTCCTAACCAATGTAAAATTATACCAACACTATAGCAAGTTTGACATCTGGCACTGTCTTGGCAATCCTGGTCTGTGCAATTGTGTTTGTCTAAAGTAATTACTGCAGTTAGAATTGCTACTACCCCTTGAGGGCATTCAAGCTCTATGCAAGACAGGCCTTCTTCCCAGGCACAGTTCATGAAGTTACTTTTTAATATTTTTAGTCCCAAAGGTCCAGAGGAAGTGGTTTCTCACTTATCTGGTCCTGTAGTTTTCTTCAGTCGTGAAGGGTGATTCCATGGCTCTAGTCCTTGAAGTTTCACAGCTGTGTATGTTGTGAAATGAACCTGGTGTGGTCCTTTCCAGTGTTCCTTTGGTGGCTCATTGTTCCATGATCTTAGACCCAGTCTCCCACCTGGATGTCATGAACAGGAAGGTCCAGTTCAATCAGATTTCTCCATTGAAGGTACTTGTTGATATAGGACACAACTTTCCCTAGAGAGATAATGTAATTACACAAGTGTTCTTGGCCCAGATATTCACAGAATGTGGTTTGTAGAAGACTCCCTGATAAGGTCTCCTGTATAGATTTCAAAAGGACTGAGCTTATCTCTGGATCTAGGTGTTATTCTGACCCTCAGTAGTGCTGGTGGCAACCTGTCGGGCCTCATTGTTCTGTCCTTTATTCCTTCTATGGTACATGAAGGTTTTGATTGGGAAGGACCAGCTCGATTGGTGGAGCCTCAGGTGCTCACTAACCAGGTGGCCTTCACTAAATGTAGATCCCAATGTTTGAAAGTCCCACCACCCACTGCTTTCAGTGTGGTTTTTAAGAGTCCACTGTACTGTTCAACCTCCCCAGAGCCTGGTGCTCCGTACCCAATACAACAAATGCTTGGATGAAATTTGTTTCCAGCCTGCTCTGGGCAGATCTGTTGTTAACTCAACACTTCATGCCTTGTTTGTTGGGTGCCAGTTAAGGCTGTCATTGTTTGGGAATGACTCTTCCCGATTCACTTCTGCTGAGACTCTCCAAACCACACACTGATCCCTTGCTCCCCTGCTTTCCCCTTCCCCTCCCTGCTGTGGTGGAGAGGAGAATTGGAGGCACAAAAGGCAAAGATCACGGGTTGAGATAAGAACAATTTACTGGGAGCAACAATGAGATAAGAAAAGGAATGGTAACAGCAACAACACTAATGACAGAGGGTACAAGAAATGATTCACATGGAAAAATTTCCTGATAATACTGGACAGCTCCCTCCAGCACATTTTCTGGAAGGACTGGAAGGATCCCCTTCTCCCTGGAAGAGTCCCTTTCCCCCACCCCGGGCAATGAGGTTGGGTGGTACAGAATAACTTCTGGGTCCTGGCCATGCTGCCTTCCCAGCTACTGCAAAAAGTTAACCCTGTCCTGGCCAGAACCAGGACAGTTTGCTGACACAACAATAGGTATCCTGTGCCTATGAATGATCTCTTTCAGTAGTGCCTCACCTACCTCCTCAGCCTGGTTGGTTTGACAGGGAAAAGCTTCAGGCCCCCAGGAAATGTATCCACTATTACCGATAAGTATTGACACCTGTTCTGCCATGGCAATGGAGAGAAATCTATTTGCCAATAATTTCCTGGTGTGTTCCTTTTTTGGCTTGTCCTGGGGGAGGCTGGGGCTGGATCTGTGGATGCACACTGTGGTTCACATCTCTTCACTGTAATTTTGTGATGCCTCCCATTCCAGTCCCAAGGATACACAGTTTTACATTGTTTTCCAGAAATTGTTGGGCCGTTCTTAAATGCCTGTGGTAAAACAGTCCAGCATAATTGAGTCTTTCTCCCCTTTTGTGGATTCTCTCATTCAAATGCAAACAGTTCTTGACTTCGGTGTCCAGTGGATACAAAAGAAAGCATCTTATAAGTCCAGTACCAGTACTTGTTACTATGCCTGCCTAGGCCTTTTGGGGGGGTCTCTGGTGATCACTGGTGGGTGGTTGGGGAGGTGCCCCCTACTCAATTTCCAGCAAAGGTCAGCTTAGGATGCACAGAACACAGGGCTGTGTGACAAAGAAGTTGTGATGTGCAGCTCCAGCACCTTCTTAAACAATTGCTGAGCAGGATGTAAAATACAAAAGCTTTCTATGAGCCTTAGGCAACACCTGTTTAACACACCTGAGAGCATCTGTTTGTATTCAAAAGAGGGGTGAAAGGTGAGAATGATACCATCAGCTTCCATCTGCAACAGAGAGCAAGGGAAGGGACAGAGAATTCTACTTAAAAATTCGGAGAATTCCTCTTAAAGACATTAACGTGGCCTGAAATGTTGTATTCCAAGTGTGTGGCTTGCTTGCTTCTCATGTGCTGGTTCCTCTCAGAGTGAACTCAGTTACAACCATGTAGAATGACAAAATTACTGTTTGATGTGTTTCATATTAAATGAATGCTTTTATTGTACATTAAATGCAGAATGAAGAAAATGTGGAGCTACCTCAGGCCTACAGTTCTTCCCTTTCAACATCAGAGTACTCTGCACCTATGGACCCTTCCCTTTTGTACCCTCCTTGGTCTACATGTACAGATGACACCAAGCAGCCTGCTGCTCCTCAGATTAACCTGAAGTCCAGGTAGCCATCCTTGACAGGGAGTGTGTGTGTGTGTTGGAGTAGATGGATTATATATTTTTGTTTAATTTTACGTAGGAAGTTCTTTGAATGAAGGAATTGTTTTTATTAATACACAGTTGGTTTTCAGGATTCAACCCGAAAGGAACGATTATGGCAGTGAAACTGATTTATATGGACTCGTGTCAAACATCTTGGAAGAGCAAGACAAACCACAGCCGTGCTTTGCTGAGGGGTGAGTGAGGTGCAGGAGACAGAAACTCCCTTCTCTGATCTTGCTGTGCTCCTGAGTCAGCTTTGTCTGCTGCTGGCCAGGCCTCATGCTCTGTGAGCTTTCCCTCCCTTCCCCTGATCTTCCAACATTTTGCTTGGGATACTTGGAAGCTTTTCTCAAGGCACTTAGATTGCATGGCAGCTTCTGGCTTTCTGGTATTTACAGAACTTGTTAATTGGCATTTTTAAAGTAAGATCTTAACAAGTGGTGTGGTCATGCTGTATTTAGATAAATCCCCTGGATGTGTGCCTTGGTCTGTTTTTTTATTTTAATCAAGACTGAATTCCGACTTCAGGTTTCTTTCTTAATTAATGTCAATTCACGGAACGAATACACAAAGCACAGACTCCCCCAAGTCTGCCTGGACTGGCAGGAAAAAATTCCATGCAAAATTAATGTTTCTTGCTGTTAGTGCTACCTAAGCAATATTTGTGTATCTAAATGTCGGGTTTATTTTGCCTGCATTCCTGCACCGGAAGAGACAGTTCCATAGTCATAACAACATGGCACAGAAGGGTGCAGGTCCAGCATCCCTAAGATACTTAGAGAGCTCTCTGTCTTTTCCAGATCTAAGAGACAAGGCAGGGAGCCCAGCTCTCAGGTTCCCAAGCCAGGCACTGCTTTTCCTTTCTGTCTTCCCAAACTGCAGTGATTTCTGTATGTGTGCTGAGTTATGTGGCTGAAATGAGGGAAAACTTCAGAGTCAGTCTTGATACCACAAGACAACTCAGTAATTCCTTTGCTTTGGACAGGCAGGGCTGGTTCAGTATTCCCAGATTTGGCCTGCAATGACTTCCAGGCACAATTTCCCGTTTACTTAGTCTGTTTACAGTTTTCTTTGGCAGTTAGGGATTGATTGTCTTGTGTTAATTCTTGCTGGTTAGTGGAAGGAAATGAGATGTGCTGGGATGCTGCCTCTGGCTTTACCTGCAGGCAGCAGTGCAGGCCAGTGTAAGGCACAAGTGAGGTGAGAGAGAAGCATTTTCTGTGGAGTGCTAGGACATGGCTTTAGAAGACTGAGGGCAGTCTGGGTGCCTGAACTTGGTGCTCAACCAGGAGTATTTTGGTGGTGATGGACAGTAAATCTCCTGACAGGACTGATGGACCAAGATTTGGTGTGTACACATCCCTTGCAGCTCGAAGGCCTGTCCTTAGCTCCTGAGCTGTGGTGGTGGGTTTAGACAAGGCAGAATCCATTTTGTCAGATAGGTATGGGAAACTGAAGATGACAGGAGTGGGTAGAAGTCAGACATCTTGGAATCATTTGAGGGAAATTATTTGGGAAGAATTAGTTTCTTAAACCTTGTTTTGTGTTTGGGAATGAAGAGCAGCAGCACAGATCAGTATCTAACCACGTGTTTCTTGTTTTTCAAGGAGTTGCCCTCCCCCTCTGAAGTCAGTGTGGCCAGTGAACGCTACCAGAATGGACCACCACGAGCTGTTGCCAGAAGCCAGGAGGGCAGTTGTTGGAACTGTGCCACAGCAGGGTTTCTATAGCAGTGAATCCATCCTTGCTGCTGACAAGCAGTTCCTGCAGAGTCCCACTCTGGTGGCACAGCAGAAAGCAGACGATTGTTACCGCGGCTTTGCCGGTGTGGACCTGGAAGAGCAGAGCTTGTACTCTGCCAGGAGTGATCGTGCCAACAGCTGCAACTTGCAGGCTAATGAGAGTATGAAGACAGCACCTGTGTATCAGAACTACCCCTACCTGAAAAATGCCTTTGCAGCCCAGGCTGGGTACTCAGACACAATCAAAGACTCGGGAGCCGATGCTTATTCTTATGGAAGGGAGAAGGTGTGTCCCAAAGGAGCAGATGCACAGGTGCACCCAAAGCGGGCAGAAACATTCCTTCCACAGTGTCACAGATACAATGAGAACACTGATTATACCAGATACACTGAATATTCTCATGCTGGTAAAGCAAAGCCCAACAAGAGCGCCAGTTGTAGCCTCCAAGAAAATAGAAAGCTGGTAAATGGAACCCCTGAGGCATCACCTCTGGATGCAGAGCCCTATGCTAAATTATTTCAAGTTAAATCAGGAACTCAGAAAAAATTTGAAGATACAATTTCAGATCAGCATGACTTTACATTTCCCAAGTCTGTAGGACTTGTATCAGAAAAACAATTTGCAAATGAATCTTCCTTCAGCACTGATTTTGGGCAAAAATTTGAATATGGACTAAAATCTTTTGCAGCTTGTCCAGGGAATAATGGTGTGGAAAAGCAGCAGTTTTCCAAGGCCGATCTTCAGAATCCTGAATTCTATAAATCACTCCCAGTGTTGCCCAGTGCAGCAGTCCCCTCAGCAGGCTCTAGCACCAGGCCAGGGTGGATGAACATCCAAACCAAACCCACGGCTTCTGGCCCCTTCCAGAATCCAAGTCCTTTGTTGAAATTGAATAATCAGTCACCTGCATTTCCAAAAAGCTCTCGTCATTCTAATGATGTTTTTCCATTGCCATCTTCAAATTTGCCTTTAAATAGTAATTTACTTCACAAGTACTGTCAAGACAACCCATTCCTCTCTGGCCTTGACTTTGGCTACAGCGCTGCAGAACGAGCTCGGGCAGCTGCGTGCATGGAAGCCCTGCTTAGGGGTGGGGAAGAGAACCTCATCGAGTACCTCAGTGAGAAGAAGTTGAAGCATCCAAATGGATTCTGTGACAGTTACTTGGCTCAGCAGCTGGGGATCATTGACAGTCTGAACAAACAGCGTTTCCAGCTGAAGCCACAGAGCGAGCACTGTGATCTGGAAGGACAAAACCAGGCGGATGGGGTGTTTCAGGACATGTACCAGGAGTTACTGGAGTCTCAGGGGCAGCTCCATCTTGGGGCAGGGAATGGGGACACCAGTGCCATCAGTGCCGGGAGCTGCCTGCAGGCTCCAGGCATTCCCAACTGCGTGGTGGGTGACTTCAGGCGGAACCGGCAGCTGGGTCCCAGCGCCTTCCCCGTGAGATCTGCTCATGTCTTGGGCCGGTCTGTGGTGCCTCTGATGGAGCCTCACACCTTGTTCTCCCAGGATGACCTCAAACGCCTCTACCCCTGCTTCACAGAGAAGATGTACGGTGACAGTGCCCTCTCTGGTTTTGTGTCAGCATTTGGATTTCAAAAGCAAGTGAAAAGCCGCAGTGGGCCTGCCAGTGAGCTGCATGTGAGACTGGAGGAGTGTTATGAGCAGTGGAGAGCTTTGGAGAAAGAAAGAAAGAAGGTAAGAAAACCAAACTAGAATAATTTCACAGATTTTATGTAGATCTCATCCTGCTCAGTGCAGTCACAGATCATGGGTAGTTCTGCTGATAGGAGTTGAAATGCTTATGGGACTTCAAATTTAGAAGTTTGTTCTCTGTATGTTTTGGGACAGAAAATAAAAGGTGTGGAGATTTGTAGCCTGTCTGGAAGCATGGACAACTGGTAGCATACAACTAATGTTGGATGGAACTTTGCACTAAAAGCAGGAATTCAGGGGCTTTTCCAGTCCCAGGGCTGGGGACGGTGTGTTCATGAGGAACAAAGATGTGTTTGTTATTAATTTTTCATTAATGCAATAAATATAGTGCCTCTGGAACTTTGAAAACAAATCCAGTAAATATATTTTGAATTGGAACTAAACTTTAATTCTTTCAATTCGATTTTTTAGGAGCTACATTTAATTCCTACCTCTTGTTTCCCTGAAGATTTAAACCTAAGGTGTATTTGAAGGGGTTTGTTTTTTTCCCCAGAAACAGAAGCTGAAGGAAGGGTCATTTAATTAACACCCTTGCAGTAAAAGGCTCAGGTAGTGCTGTGTGAAGCCCTACCTAAAGCAGTTGCCTTTTTTGGCCAGTAGGAAAACTTGTCTTCATTTCACCAGTTGAAATGTGGTTTGAATTTCAGTTCCTGGGACTCTGTGGGGGAAGCTGGGCCAAATGTTACCTGGCAATTGTGGGGCCTTTGGGAGTTCTCCTGTACCAGCCCCGACAAAGAAACCAATTCCAGGAAGATGTAATGTGGGGATTTTTTTGATTGTGTTTCCTGACAAAAGCCAGTGTTTGCTTTGAATATAGGGGTTGAGGAAGAGTGAGCCCAGCCTAAGGAGGGGAGGTGGTGTCTGGGGTGCATGGAAAGTGCAAGAGAGAAAAAGCTGCCATGTGCATGGCCGGGGGCCATGGTGGGAAAAATTCAGCATTATCATAGAATCCCAGAATGGTTTGAGTTGAAAGGGCTCACTCAGTCCCTCCCCCTGCCATGGGCAGGGACACCTTCCACTATCCTGGGTTGCTCCAAACCCTATCCAACCTGGCTTTGGACACTTCAGGGCTGGGGCAGCCACAGCTGCTCTGGGCAGCCTGTGCCAGGGCCTCCCCACCCTCACAGGGAACAATTTCTTTTTAATATCTGGTCTAAACCTGCTCTCTCTCTCAGTGTGAAGCCATTCCCCCTTGTTTTGGCACTCCATGCTCTTGTTAATAGTGGACCACTATGAAACTATCCAAGAATTGCAATTTTAAATCAGATTTAGCTAATTCCATGTTGTTATGGGTGTTTCAGGGTGACATAACAAGGGTATGAGAGAGATGGAAATTTGGAATCTTGCAGACCGTTTTCAAAATAATTTTCTGATGGCTAAATAAAATAAAGAATCATGGAATGGTTTGGGTTGGAAGGGACCTTGAAGACCATCCAGTTCCACCCACCTGCCATGGGCAGGGACACCTTCCACTAGATCAGGGTGCTTAGGAAAAAAAACTTTCTGTAGTTTAATCTGTACAAAAATTAGATTAATTGCTGACTGAAACAGTTTTATTTTAACTTTATGTGTGAGATCCACATCTGTTTGGTCATTTTTTTTCCCTGTAATTCTGACTTGCCTCCATTTTATTTCCAGGCAAAACCAGTACAGGCTGTAGTCAGAGTGAGCAGACATAGCACTGCTGGAACACGGTGTGTTGGCACGATTGCTTTAGTTGAACTGCTTTGAGTAAAGCAGTTGTTCACTTAAAGCAGGTGATTGTCTCACCAAAGGGTTAAATCCCAAATGCCTGAATCCTCATTGTCTCCTTTAAAAAACTCCAAAACCCTGATGGGAAGAAATTGAATCTTGATATTTTTTCTTGTTTCTGTAATGAAGCACACTCTGCATGTACATTCTGAGGGAGTTGTTCTTTTGTTTTCCTGCAGACTGAATCAGCTCTTGCTAAGAATTTCCAAGGGAAGAAGGTTTCCAGTACTAACAACATTCCAATTCCAAGGCTGACATCAAATCCATCAAGGGTTGATCGTTTAATTGTGGATCAGCTACGGGAACAAGCCAGAGTGAGTTGTAGAACTAAAAAAATCTATTGAACTTATCCCACAGAACTTAGAGTACAGTGTGAGATAAGTAAGATGATCAGAGCAGCTTTTCCCAAAATAGCTTTGTTCTTCAATGCTGTGCAGGGAATAACATTTCAGCAGTCTGTGTTAGAGCTTCTGCAGCTCCAGGGTGCTGTTTCCAGGGAACCACAGAGGGGCTGAGGCTCACAGTTACATCCCCATGCGCCAGGAGGACGTGGTTCCTGGTGCAGGAGTGTGCACATGCTGCAGCATCCAGTCCTGGAGCCTTTGCACAGCTCTCAGGGGTGCTGCATTCGGAGCAGCTCGGCAGGGAAATGTTGGCTGTGAATTTGGAGACACTGTGTTGGAGGAGGTATTTGTGGGAAAAAAACAGGGTTAGTTAATCTTTGGAAGATGCTGACACGTACATTTGCTTGAGAGTCTGGTATCTTTTAATGCAGTATGATTATTTGATGTACCTTCAGAGTTTCTGTTACCAGTTTGCTGTTTAATCCAGAGCACCATAACCAGCAGGGCAAGGGAGACTGGGGTCTGCTGAGCTCTGTGAGCAAACCACAGTGCTGGTGGCAGCCCCAGGGTCCATGGGGAGGTGACGGCTGGAGGGAGGAGGGAGCACAAACTCTGCCATCAGAGTGGTGAGGGGCTGCTGTGGCTCTCCTGAGGCCCAGAGACCAGAGCCATGGTGCTGGTGCTGCAGGGGGAGAAGCAGAAACCAACCCGTCCCTGCCGGGGGCTGTGGGGTGAAAGGGTTCTGGGAAATGTTGGGTTTGGAGGCAGCAGCAGTGCTGGGACCGGCCACTCGGCAGCAGGGGGGAGCAGCAGCCTGTCCTACCTGCCTCACACAGGAGAAACAATTCATGGAGCTGTGTCTGCAGAAACTGCCTGGTGCTCTTCATCAGCTGAGGGATGAACTGAAAGTCGTGAATGGGCTTAGTGTACACTTTTTAAACTCCTGCTCTATGAATCCCAAAAGAACAGCCTTAGTTTCCGTGTTAAGAAGGTTTGCCCGCCCTTGTCCTGGTACTTTAAAACTGCCTCCAAAACAGGACTTAAGCCTCTCTAGCCATTTGAGGAACCAAACTTTAGGGTTATAGAACCTCAAACCTTTGTTAGGTAGCAACTAAAAAGTAGTTTTAAGGGTGCTCAACAGCAGAGGGGGGCTGTTAAACCTGGATTCTAACATCAGAAAGCTGAGGATGGCCAGAGAGGAACCCTGGTACAAAGGTTTGAGTGGAAGCTAAATTGGCTGAATCTGGTATTAACTCTTCATAGCTGGAGCATCCAGTTAAATCCTCTTGAGGGTCACATGCGTTACTTTAAGACAGTAAGTGTAGCCGTGGCCCGAGGAACATCCCAATTTGGGGATTTTTAGTTTTCTCTCTTTCTGCAGACCAGCAACCAGGTTCTCAGCATTATGCGACTGTAGCTGAGGAGTCACTCACCACGGGGAAACCCACAAGGGATGTGACTGGTGTGAGATAAGACAACATAGATTCAGATTTTTCATGGACTAAACAAACTTGAATTATTTCTGAATGTTTGTCCTCAGCTCCCTTAGTGTTGAGTGTTCATCGCAAAAGTCAGCCCACACGTGTGGTTCCACAGCAGTTTTCCCTTTCCCAGTCCAGCTGTGACTGCTGCTGGCCCAGGCTGCCCTGCGCAGCAGAAGGGGCCCATCTGGGTTTTCACCCAGGAATTGCAGCAGTGCTATGAGAAAGGAGGACCCCAGTGCTCTGAATTCAGGGAAATGCACATTGTCCTGGAACCACCTTTGGTTCCTGGATGTCTCTAAGCTGTACAGATCTGTTATTAACCAGTAAGCTGGGGGTCCTTACTAGGGTGTTGTAGCTTTGCTGTTGGGCTTTGCACACCCAGCTGTACCACGGCTTCAAGTTTGGAGATAACAGATCCCTGGTAAGAACTTGAAACTGCTTCAACTGTATCTTCATGAAGTGTTCTCAAAAGAAAGTAATGATTATCATTAATCTGTTCTCCCTAGTTAATTTTCGTGTAAGTGTAGATGAGTACAGTGTGAGCTCCTGTAAGATGTGAATTATTCCTTAGGTTGTGACTTTACTGGGGAAGATGGAGCGCCTGTGCAGTTCTCCGCTCCACGAAAACATCTCCACTGCTCTGGATAAACACCTGGAGTCGATCCATGTGGTGCAGGCCCGGAGGAAGGATGAAATTGTAAACGCTTCCAGTCGGCAGCGGCATGGCCCTCCCAGGTGCCAGGATGAGAGAGGTACAGCTGTGCTTGTGTACATTTATCAGGTAGCTGGGAAGTTGAACACGTGTTGCAAGGCTGTGAAAAATAAGTGAGGGGGGGTTGTAATTCAAGTTTTAATTTATTTTTCAGTGGTAGAGCTTTGCCAAAGGCGGACTGGGTGGGGTTTGGATGAGGGTTTGAGGAGACACTAAAACGAAGATTTAGAGATAAATAGGTTAAATCAATTTGGAGGTGTTTATTCAATTAATAAACTAGCAAGGAATAAAAATTAGTAGGTTTTTTTTGATAACACATTCAGGGATTGGAGATGTTACTAAGCTATTGCCTCTTGCTTCTCCCTGTCCCTCATATTCCTGTTCCTATGAACCCTCCAGCTCTGTCTTTGTCCAGAACTTCCTTGGTATCTCCATGCTGAATCTGCCCAAAGTGACCGAGATGGTCTTGGGTTACGAATGGATTTCCTCTTCAAGCATCTTCTGTCAGACTGGCATAATTACAAATCATATTTTGGATGGATGTACAAAAATATAGTGAGCAGAATGTTTTCATTCTTAAAGGTGTCCCAAATAAGCCAAATATTCAGCCTAATCTTTCACTTGTGCACAGGCAGAATGGCAGGGTCCTTTGTCTCTGAGGTGGGAGTCAGGGTAAACTCCTGCTCCCTGCAGCACTCTGACTTCCTGCCTTGTGTCAGAAGCTGTCTTACATTTCTGAATCTTCTGATCTCTTCTGCCTTTCTTTCTACATCTGAACTACAGGGATTATTTTACTTCTTTGGGGTGTCCCATCATGCAGTTCTGTAATTCTCAAGTTTACCTCAGAAGATACACTACAGCATTCTTTCTTTTCACTTGTTCCCCATCATTCTTGTTTCTCTTTACCTTGACTAAAGATTATGAGACTTGTTAAGGTGAAGGGGGTTTTTTGGGTGTTGAAGCCCATGAAAATAATTTGCTTTACCTGGCACTACGAGATCTGTGAGCTCTTTGGAACAGAGTAGTCTGGGAAAGAGCTGTCAGATCTGGAGATCCAGCTTCTTGGTGTAGCTGCTTGGAGAGGGAGAGGAGAGGAGGCTCTGCACAATGGGATCTGATTACTTACCTGGAAGGGTTGTGCTTGGTCCTCTACCTCCCATTGCTATCTTGGGGTGCTGAGCCTGGAGCAGTGATTGGGGAGGACTTTTTTGAACAGTAAATTATTGGATGTAGTAACTGTATTTGCTGTGTCGGGCAAAACCTCGAGGGAAAGGCCTGAAGCTGTTTTGGTTTGTTTGGGAGAAGGTCTTCCCCAGCCCAACCCTGTTTCCACAGCACCTTTCTATTCCATCTGATCTGATATTAAGCATCCATTACAGAATCACAGGATGGTTTGGGTGGGAAGGCCAAAAGCCCATCCAGTGCCCCCCCTGCCATGGGCAGGGACACCTTCCACTATCCCAGGTGGCTCCAAGCCCCATCCAGCCTGGGCTTGGAGAATTCCAGGGATGAGCATCCACAGCTTCTCTGGACAACCTGTGCCAGAATAACAGGACCACAGCCCGGGTGACCCTTTACAGCTCTGTGGTTCCACAGCCATTCACAGAACATGACCTGTGTGCTTGAATCCAATGCCCCAAACAAGCTGTTCCTTCACCCATCCTAAGGATTTCTTGGCAGGACGGGAGAAGGACCCCCTGTGACCCAGAAGGGGAGGGCCCAGGTTCCATTAGTGTGTGTGTGCATGGAGCACCCCAGCCCCGGTGTGCAGCTGCAGCAGGAAGGTGCTGTAACAAACTCAGAACCTAAAAGCCACACACCTGCCTCACTGTGTGAGAGCAGAGAAATTCAGATCCAGCTTTTACAAACTTGTGAAGGGCCAGACAAGGTCAGACACTAAAGGGGCCTGAGGTGTGGGGCGAGAGAAACCCTGGCAGTGCTCCGGGACTAAAGGGCCTTTCCTCCCTCCCGCAGTGGTGCTGGCTCTGGCCGTGGCGCTCCGAGCCCTGTGCCTGGCCACGCGCAAGGTCCGCACCGTGCTGTGGTGCGCGTTCCAGATGACCCTGCCAAAGCCCTCCGCTGGAAAACGGGCTCGGGAGAGACTTCCTCAGGAGGGGGCAGCGCCCGAAGAGAAAGGAGCGGAGACGCCCCCGGCTGCGGCTGCGGCCCCGCGAGGGCCCAGGGAAGGGGGTGCAGAGGGAGCCCCGGGGCCGTGCACGGACGTGCTCCGCAGTGTGTATGACAGAGGAGACATGAATTCCTCATAATTTTTGGTTCTTTTTAGTTACTTCAAAGTTTCAACTGCTAAAGTTCATATTTAAAGCTATATCTTGATGAGAAGTGGGATTTGCCTTAAGGGCTCTCAGGTTAAGCTGTTAACGTGAAGGGCATGGTCAGAATGTTGTAAAGCCAAACTGGTGAATGTTAACTTAAAAAAATAATCAGACTAATTCATTAACAGCCAAGATATTATTTAACTCCTGCAGGTGAAGCCTGGTGTCCAACTCTCCCCATAACTCCTTTTAGTTTTGCTTTAGGAAATAGGTTTTTAAATAATGATTCTTAAAGACTGGTGTGACGGGGTGTGAGGTTGGTGTCAGATCAGATTGTGATGTAAAATGGTTTCCTTATTGAACTAAAACCTGGAAACAGGAAGCAAAAAGGCTAGGAATACCCAATATTCATGTAAAACTAGATATTTAAAATACAAATATTTATGAATTTGAGATTTTAAAGTCTACGTTTGGGAAAGGCAATATGCACCAGGTTCCACTAAATTACCAGTAGAGCAAATTGCTGTGTGAAACCATGAATTTAGTGAATGTGTTCAGATATTTGGAATGCTCTTGGGAACAAAGGAACTACTGTTGTAAAGTATTTAAGCATAATCAAACTACGACAGGCAGACAGGATTGTCCTGCAGAGCTGTGAAGGAGCTTCAATAATGAGCGTTGTTTTTAATTTAACTTCAGAAAAGGTAGTGCCAAGTTCTAAAATTTGGATTTTCTTAAAGTTACTAGTTTGGTTTGAAATTTGATTGTCAACTTCTAGACTTCTTGGTTCCCTTCTGCATTTGGGCAGCTCCCAGCACTGGTGTTTGCTTGCAGCTCTCAGTCTTTAGGAGCAGGAATGATGGATTCACCAGCACCTGGTGCTGGTGCTTGGGACAGAGCAACCCTGGGAAACCCACGGCCGGTGGGTTAATGTTACTGAGCTGACCATGCCTGCACACCCTGGTACTGACATGGCTCTGTTCCTCCTGCTGCTGGGAATGCTGATGTGCAGAAGGGTGATGGCATCAGATAAATTGTCATTAGATGATGTGCAGAAAGGACTGAGAAAGGCTCAGCAGAAGGTGGGGTGTGATCACGGCAACGACAGAAGCGCTGCCAGGTGAGCGGGGCAGAACGAGCACAGCTTCATAACAGTCACTGCACTGGGGGTTGTTGAGTTTGACCCAGGCTGTGTTGATGTTAAAGCAAAACTGACTGTGCTGACTGGAGTTGTCTATAAGAAATAAATTCATTTTTGTTGAAGAGCTTTTGTTCTGCAAGTGTGTTTCCAGGCCAGGCTCCTCGAGCCTGAACCAGTAGTGGGGGGAAGCGTTCAGGCCATTATGGAATTGTGTTCAGGATAAAGCAAAGGGGATGCTGAAATCCCTCTCTGGAGAGAGCCATGACCGTAACATCGGACACACCAAGGGGAGCCAGAGTAGGGAATGTTTCTTCCCTGCAAATGTTTCATTGGCTTCAAGCTCTGCGTTGCCAGGGAAGGCTGATGCAGCAATTCTATCAGCTGCACTGGGAATCTTAGGGGTGAGTCCAGAGTATTCCTGCTCTATAAATAACTCCCTGATGTGGGTGCCAGCTGTGTGCTGCTGGCTGTCCTGAATGGAGCAGCAGTGCTTGGAACTCCAGAGGCCGAGTTGCTGCCTGCCTGGGCACCTGATCCACAGCACAAACGGCTGGCAAGGGAAGGGGTGGGCCCACAGTCCTGGGGTGCAGGGGCAGTTACCATGGAGTGGGTGCAGCCCTGCAGCCTCACGGCTGGGAAGCATCAGCTCACTTCGGGTTTCCAGCACCACTGGCTGCTGCTTTGGTGCTGCTCCTGGCCACGGTTCCACTCTGCCCCAGGACAGCTGCTGGAAGCCGAAAGGCTGGACTTGCCCTTGCTCCTGATCCCTGTCTCTGACAGAGCCTTTCCCAACGGCAGAGCGAGGTTTGGCCAGACAGACACAACAGCCCAGCCCAGCCCTGCGCCTGCTGGGAGTGCAGGGGACAGTGGTGCCTGCAGAGGGATCTGCAGGGCTGTGGGAGCCAGTTCCCACTGTGTGTGTGACTGTGCCCTTCTTACATCCATACAGACTCCCCATGGAATGTGCACACACGGTGTTGCCTGTTGTTCCTGGACAGGCTCTGGAGCACAGCGGTGAGCAGAGGGGGCTCAGTGCCTCCTCTCCCGAGGAGGTGAACGCTGCCCTTCCCTGGAGCCTCACAACCAAAGGTCTCGGGAAGCTGTGACAGGCTGAGGTGTGCTGTGCCCGTGCAGGTGGGCAGCTCCAGCCCTCAGCTTGCATTTTCTTTGGAAGCCAAGGGCTGGGCAGTTCAGTGCCAGGTCACAGAGCTCTGGGAAAAGCCACTTCAGTTGACACGGATGGGCAGCAGCTGCTGCCAGAGCCAGTGGAGTGCCAGCAGGAGATGAGATTGCCCATGCTGCCAGCCTCCTGAGCCCCACGGGTGGCCAGGGCTGCCTTGGGCCCAGGCAGAGCCAGTGCCTCGCCCAGCCTCAACCCAGGGCTGGTGCAAAGGGCTCCAGAGCACTAGAGGAAGTGAGAGCTGGCCTGTGGTGCTGGGGCTGAGTGATACCCCCCTCCCTCAACAGCTGTCCCCTGCCCTGTTCTACCACAGTCCCACACCCTGGCAGCTGCCTAAGCCACCCGTAATATGATGCTCCAGGCAGGGTCCACCACAGTGCACCAGGCCAGGCTGGGAAGAGAGCCCTGGGGAGCAGCACAGCTGGGCTAGCTCTTGGAAAAGGGGGAGCCACAGCCCTGGGAAACAAGGCATGAATGAAGTCGAATCTGCACCAAGGCAGCAACAGGTGAGCCTTCAGAAATGCTGCTGCTGGGCAAGGGGCCAGCAAGGACACAGGACACACCACTGGCACTGCCATCACGGATGGCAACATCACTCAGAGGAACCCACTTCTTGGCCAATCAGGATTTATTATTCAGGTCCAAAGACAAAGCAGCTGGAGACTCACACGCGCAGCAGCAGCTTGAGGGGGAGGCCTGGCCCTGGAGTCAGAGCAGTGCTGAAAGCAGGTGCTGGGTTGGGCACCCTGGGAGTGCAGGAGCACAGGAGCTCAGCACAGGTCACCTCACAGCAAACGCACCCGGAGCAGATGCAGCGCACAGCCCAGGCACACCCGTTCCTCTCGCAGCCCCTCCTACCCACTCAGTTCACAGGATTAGTGTTCTCCTTCCCCAGGTGGGCAACACCATCACAAAAAAGGCTGGAGCAGCAGGACGAGCCCTTTGGGGCAGGAGGAGCACTCGGGAGGAGCACTGCAGTTCCTGACAGCAGCTGTGCCCAAGGAGAGCAATGGGCAGTGACCCCAGCGCATCCCCGGCTCACCCTGCTTGTGCCAAACAAGCTTCAGAGCTTCACCCTGGCAACAGCCATGAAAAGAACAGTCCATGTCCACCCACAGAAAGCCGGGGAGCACCATTTTTCACTATCTGGAGTCTTTAAAACTGCGTTAGGAGTGTGGTTTGCTGCTGCTGAGGCCAACGCTCCGGCCCGGACAGTGTTTCCCTCACCCACAGCCCGTGGGGTGATGCAGTCACATTGCTGCAGCTCATCTCTATTTCACACATCTCCATCCTCTGCTGCAGCCCAGCACCACCCCGTGCTAAGCTCAGCTCCAATCCTGCTCCCCCAGCCCAGGCCGAGTAGGGCCGGAGCGTTGTTCTTGGCAGCGCAAACACAGGGATTTGCAAAGATGTTTTCCAAGGCTTGTGTAAATGAATCCGTGTGAGCCCCGGGGCAGCGTGTCCTGGCTCGCGGCAGGACGGGCTCAGCTCAAACCGCGGCCAGTGCAGGGGCTGCTCCTACACCATGCTCTGCTCCCAGGTGGTCGGAAGTAAAAATGGATCAATTTAACAACACGGACATAATCACTTCACCCTTCTTTGGTACAGACACTGGCCACGAGCACCGACTGGGACACTGACACCACAAGCACAGGGCACTCTGAGTCCAGGAGCTGCTCAAAGATTCTGTTCTGCTATGTAACAAAACAAAAAAGAGAAAGAAAGGCAACACTTCCCAAGAACCGCTCCCAGCCATGTGCCCAGAATTCTTGCTGCTTTTTAAACACACACCGTATTCAGAATTTTTATCCTTTGAGAGTCCACCTGGAAGTCACCAGCTACCGCTTCCGCTCGCCTTTCTGTGTTCGTTTCTTCTCCTTCTCCTTCCGCTCCTGCTTGGCCAGCTTGTCCTTCTCCCGCTGCAGCTTATCCTGCTCTTTCTTCTTCTGGAACTCATCCCGCAGCAGCTCCCGCTCCAGCTTCCTGGCGTTCAGGACATCCTCCACGTTGGTGTTTCGGAACAGCGCTAGGGTGGGATAAGGGCCGACAACGCTCTGGCTGAGGGCGCATGAGACAGTGCCTGTGGCACTCTCCCCTCACCTTCTGACTCCCTACTTCTTCACCAGGCAGGTAAGGAATTGGGGAATGAGGAATGCAGAAAGGAGAAGGAATCTCTGATTGCTTTTCCAGATAGAAAAGTCAGGTTGAAAAAACACCCACTCCTAGAGAAGGAAGGGTCTGGAGCACAAGTCTGATGAGAAGCAGCTGAGGGAGCTTGGGGGGCTCAGCCTGGAGAAAAGGAGGCTCAGGGGGGACCTGGCTCTGCACAACTCCCTGACAGGAGGGGGCAGCCAGGTGGGGGTTGGGCTCTGCTCCCAGAGAACAAGGGACAGGACAAGAGGAAACAGCCTCAAGTTATGTCAGGGAAGGTTTAGGTTGGATATTGGGAAAACTACTTCATGGAAAGGGTCAGGCATTGGCACAGGATACCCAGGGCAGGGGTGGAGTCCCATCCCTGGAAGGATTTAAAAGCTGTGTGGATGTTGGGGACAGGGGTCAGTGGTGGCCTTGGCAGTGCTGGGGGAATGGTTGGACTCAATCTCAGAGAGCTTTTCCAACCTTAATGACTATGTTTTTTCATAGAAAAATGAGGTTGCCTACTGGTTCTTAAGCCTGATATGTAAAATACGTGTCAAACCTCTACAAACCTGAAAGGAAGAAAACACACAGGGTACAGCCTCGAGTGGATTCACTGCAGCTGTGTGTGACATGTCAGAACACATCCATACATGTACATACATGTGTGTGCAGACAGACGGGTACATGCATGTCCCTAATGCAGGGACAAGAGTCATTTATGTTTCATATTTAATTATGTGATACAACCTGCTTCCATCTTAAATTTGCCAGCTGGGAGCTCAAGGATGGTCCCAGTTCTGAGACAGACACGGGCCCCCTTGGTCCTGCCCACCCTGAGTGTTCAGCTGCACCAAGGCCTGACAAGCTTCATTCCTGACACGATTTCCCTCTCTGGACACCAGTTAACATTAACCTGATGTTCTGGGAGCATTGTCCTTATCAATAAGCATGTTCTGTGAAGGTGCAAGAAGGTGGAAGAGAGAAAGAGGGGAGGAGAGGAAGATGAATGGCAGGGTTGGTGTGAGCACAGAGCACCTGTCACTGTCACTGTCACTGTGAGCAAGGTCAGGGTGCACAGAGAGAAAAACCAATCCCCAGGCTTAACAGAAAGAAACAGGGAGACCAGCACAGGGAGAGAAGGATGGGAAACTCACCATGGAGCTGCCTGCCTGACAAACAGCCTGAGTCACCAGGAATTTAAAGGATACATTTTTCTGATCCAATATTTACTGCCGTCGTTGATCCATCCTGTTCATCCCCACCAGTGAGAGAATTAAGGAAACGAAGACATGAGCAATGAACTTGTGCCTCTCTACAGCCACACTTCACCCAAAACACCTCAAATAACAAGTTTATAAAGCCAGGAAGAAGCATCTGGACTCTCACAGACCAGGCAGGCACAACTCCCACCCTCAGCTCCTGCTGCTCCAGGGCCAGATGCAGTTCCCCTACGATTCACTCTGCTGGGCACGGAAGAGCTCGTTCTTCAGCACCACAAAGAGTTAACTTGTAACCCTCCCACTCCACATAATCTCTCTGTAAAGGATTATTTCAGCAGATTTCTCCTGGGAAAGCAGGAGACAAACTCGGCACCAACTGCTGAGGGACGGGGGCATTCACTGCTCTCCTGCCACACACCTGGGCTGGGCAAAGTGTCCCAGCCACGTGTTGGTGGGGACAAACACCCTCCCAGGAGCATCTGCTCACAGCACTCCACAACAAGGAGCTTCCATGCTTTGCCCATGGAAGTTATTTTAGCGTGAGGAAGACTGCAAAGCTTCCCCAGCTCTCCCTCCTGGACCCTGCAAAGCTGGGAGGGCGTTGTTGTTTCAGGAGGTTTAGAACAGGTATTGCCCTTCACAGCCCGAGCCTTGAGCAGTGCAGGAAAAGGATATTCCTCCTCATCGGTCACGTTGGCATACTGGGCCAGGAGCGCAGCCTTCCTCTGCTTCTCCTCCTGGGACACCTCCTTGGGC
The DNA here is from genome assembly GCA_013397775.1 of Eulacestoma nigropectus. Classification (NCBI taxonomy): domain Eukaryota; kingdom Metazoa; phylum Chordata; class Aves; order Passeriformes; genus Eulacestoma; species Eulacestoma nigropectus. Next base: position 262,292 of record VZTE01000040.1, read on the forward strand.
TTCACCACGATCCTGGCCTGCTTCTCCATCATGCTGGTGATGGCCTGGACCTCATCTGGCAGGAGAGGAGTGACAGTGTCAGCCCAGGCCACAGGCACGGCCACCGAGCCCCTGCTGTCACTCGCTGCCTCCTCCCTCTGCAGCTGCACCCACAGCCACGGCCTGTGTCCTGCAGGGACATTGTCCTGGGGGAAATGCACCCACCCAGAGGGAGAGGTCTCACCCAAAAATACCCCGAGCTCTTCCCAAGGGCACTAGGGGTGCTGTCAAAGCCAGCTGCTGTGGGGAATTCCAGCTGGGATCTGGGAGAGATGGAGCTGCTGAGGAGCCACCATGGGGCTGGCTAGGGCCAGCGTGGGGCTGACACCCTGACGTGACACCGGCTTCTCCCTTCGAGGGGGAATTCCTGTTCTGCGCCCACCCACCACCAGCCACTGTTATTCCTGGAGCAGACACTGTTATTCCTGGAGTAAGGGAAGTTTCACAGTGAAACTGGAATCAGTCAGGCTCTGGCTAATGAAAATCCCTTTGACTCCAAATCACATTCTCTTCTGCTTCAAAGCAGCTTAATAAGTTTATTTAAGTATGTACTTAACCCCCATCAAAGAGAAATTCTGAAAACCTGAAGTGAGGGATCAGTTCCATGCTCTCCCTCTCTTTCCAACAAGAGAAACCAACAGCTGATTTACCTTTTAACACTGAAATTCTGCTGCCCATTTCCTAAAATGACACCTGGGTTTTGACACCAATTTTTTTTTCAGTCTGTTAATCACTTATCCTCAGGACTCTTGTTATTCTGAGTGGATACACACTTCAGTGGGGATTTATCCTTTTATGGAACCCCAGTGAAATAATTACACCCTGGAATTCCATGAACCCAGACACACTGTGCTGCCTTTTTATGACAAGAAAAATCCCTGCGGGTGAGCATTGGCAGCAGCAGGAGGAGCCCAGCAGCAGCTCCAGCAATCCCAGTCACTTGTCCCCAAGAGGAATTTATTTTAATGCATGGAACAGCATTAACTTCTCCCTGTCCCCAGCCAAAGGCAAGGTCAGGCCAAGAACAGACTGCCAGGATTTTTGGGGAAAGCCACTGAGCTGCTGCGTGGTGGAGCTACTGTGTCCATGCAGGGGGGTGAGGGAGAGGGGGATGTTGGATCCAGTGATGAGGGACTTGCTGCCAGAGCCATTCCTGGGTGACTCTGGGCACTGACAATGTGCTGTTTGCAACCAGAGGCAACAAGAAAATGCAAAGCAAACAAAAAGCAGGATTTAGCCCAAAGGGATGTTCCATTGTCACGGTCTCTGGTCAGGTCTGTGCCACTGCAGTGTCACTGATCCATGCTTGAACCACAAATCCTCCCAGCACACGGCTCCGCTGCAGCCAGAGCCCGCACGGGGACCAGGACCAACCTCCCCAGTGAACAAGGACAAGGCGAGGTCTTGGCTCCCAGCTGAGCACAAGGGATGGATTCAGGGAGGGGACAAAGGAACAGTGGGACTGGATCCACTGGGGCTGGGGAAGGAGCAGTGACAGTTGATCAGCAGCCTCACAGAGCTTCCTCCAACAAGCATTTATGGAAAAAAAGGAGAGTTGTAAGGGAAAATGTTGGAAGAGGAAATAAGGATGCATGAGTGGGGTGAGCAGCAGCAGCAGGGACAGCCCAGAGCTCAGCAGGGACAGCCCTGCTCTCCACAGGGGCAGCTGCAGTTGTACAAACCAGCTGCTTTCCAGACTGGCATAAACAGAATCAGCACAGGTTTCTATACCATAACAGCTGCAGTGCCAGCACTAAACAGAGACAGCCCTGGACGTGCTGGGAAAGGAGGTCTCTGAAAAAACCACAGAATGGTTCGGGTTGGACCTTAATGATCATCTCATCAGAAAAAAAATCCTACAGAAAAAAAAAAAAACACAAAAAAAACCCCAAAAACCAAACCAAAACAAGGAAACAAAAAACAAAACAGAAAAAAACACAAAAAAAAGCACAACCAAAAAAAACCGACAAAAAATCCCAATGCCAAATGAAAAAAACAACAACAGAAGGCCAAAACCCAAACAAACAAAAACCCCACAAACAAGAAAACAAACAAAAAACACTTTTCCCTTGCAGGTTGATGAACCCAAAGAGCAGCAAATGCTGGGGCAGCCCTAAGTGAAACTGCTCATCCCCATTCCAGGTGAAATAGGACTGAGCAGCAATGGGAGAGGCAGCTCAGACCTGCAGCCACGTGGGCAGCGTTGGTTTAACTCCTCCCAGCACAAACACAAAGTTCCCGTTGTGGTAAGGGCCTGCAGGTCACCCACACTGAGGACCCGGGCACAGCACTCTACCTTCTTTCTCCTCTTTGGCATCAACGACCTGAGAGTCAGACCACCTCTCCACGACCTCCCTGCACACATCATTCAAGAGATCTTCTTCCTAGTAAGGGAAAAGAGACTCTTCAGACTTGGAACAGAAAACCTGAATATCGGGAAAGGGGAATATCAGTGGCAGGGCCAGCCAGCACTGCTCAGACAGGACACACTTCCCAGGCCTGGAGAGAGCCAGGCACAGTGATGGTGATGGCATGAAGTCTGGTAATTACAGGGAGGTTAATTAACCTCGGCCACTGTAGAGCAGCAAAGAGGGCTGGCTCCATCCCTCACACCGGCGGGATGCACCGTTTGTTTCTCCGGCTCTTTTAGGCTCAAAGCTGCACTGCCACAGTTGGAGGAGCTCACTGCTGGTGGCCCAGGGTGGGGAGGGGACAGGGACAGCAGGGGAGGGTGCTCTGACTTTTAGGAAACCCACATGGAATGGCTCAGTCAGTGTACAGAAGGAATGGTGGCATACAGTGACCTGTGATAACAAAAAGCTGATTGTACCCACCCAGTCCCTCTGGGTTTTGTGCTCCCACACTGCTATTTTGGGAGGAAATCAGCAACAGCCACTGAGCAGACAGTTACCAACACCAGCACCACTCATGATTTAACATTTTACACTATGAAACATCCATTTATGAAAAATCCCGAGACACAGACACTGTACAAATCATACAAGGAGGATTATCCAAGAGAAATCCCTCCCTGCACTCTCCTGACTCGCAGGAATCTGGCAGGGCAGAGGCAAGCCCTGCCCACCCCCCAAGTTCACCCACGGCTGTTCCTGTCCGTCCCAGCTCCGGCCAGCTCTGATTCTGGCAGCTAACGCGCGTGTGAGGCCCGACAGCACCGCCCAACACACTCCTGCCAGAGAATTTATCATTAAAGTCACCTCTCGAACCCCAGCTGGCGCTGCCAGGCCGCCCAGCTCGCCGGTAAAGCCTGAGCCCTGCACACAAACCAAGAGGATCCCTGGGTTCCCCACGATCAGCCCCTTCCACAGCACGGGCCAGAGCTTCCATCGGCCCCAAGCCTGGCACAAACCCCCTCCCCAGCCAACAACACCCCCAACAACGCACCAGAAACCCCTGAAGGGTCCCGGCTGGGGGCAAGAAAAGCCACTGGAGGTGTGTGCCCTCCCAGTAAGGGGGTGGAAGGGACTTATGCACTCCGGGAAAGGGGCGATGCACCCCAGGGCTCCGGGGGAGCCGCCCCGCCTGCCCTCCCCGCCGGACCCACGGAGCCCCCCGGCCCATCGAGGCCGCAGCCCCCCGTCGCCCTGTGGGCTGCAGGGGAGCCGCGGCGAGAGCACGGCGCTCCCGTCGGCGTGGGGCGGACGGCGAGACCCCCCTCGCCCGGGGGCCGGGAGGGACCCCCGCCCCTCACCAGGCAGGCGGCCAGGACGGCCTGCAGCGCCTCCAGCCGCTCCTCATCGCTCTCCTCCTCCCGCAGCAGCCCCTCGATGTAGGCGCCGTACACGGCGCGGTCCAGCCCCAGCGCGTCCAGCCGCGCTGCGAGCCAGGCCGGGAACGGCGGCGGGTCCGGGACCGGGACCAGGATCGGGGCCGCGATCGGGATCGGGGCCGGGGCCGCGCCCGCCCCGCCGGGCGCCGCCATCTTGGGCCTTCAGAAAGGGGGGAGGACGGCGGCCGCGGCGGGACAAAGTTGTGGCGCCCGGGGGAGCGGCGGGAGCGGGGGTCGGGGTCAGTGCGGCCGTGCCCGACCGGAGCGGCGGGACCGCACGGCTGGCCCGGTGTGCTCGGTGTGCCCTGTGTGCCCCCTGCGCCTCCTGTGCCCCGGCACAGCTTCTGCTTCCTCCGGAGAGCGGCTTCGCGGGGAGCGGCGCGTCCCTGCGCGGCCGCCGTGCGGGGCGGGGCGGGCGGCGGAATTTAAACACGGGCTCCCGGCGGGCTCCCGGCGGGCTCCCGGCGGCTCTGAGCCCGGGCAGTGCCATGGCCGGCACGGCCTCCCCACGGCCCCTCCGCGGACAGTCCTTCTACCTGGACCTGCCGAGCGGCCGCAGCGCCCGGGACCTGGCGGAGGCCATCGGGCGGCTCGGTGGGGTGAGCGGGGGGCCTGAGGGCCGGGAGGGGCCCGGGCCGGCGGGAGGCCCCGGGCCTGGTGACCTGGGACTGGGGGGTGTCTTGGAGGAGCTTTGCCCCTTTTCTCTCTCTGCTCATATTTTAATGTTTCCTGATTTTCTTGCTTTTCCCGGTGAGCCCGGTTCCCTCCCCTGCTCCCCTGGCAGCCGGAGCCCTGGGGGGCTGGTGGAGGCCGCCCCCCATCCCCGCGCTCCGGCCCCTCGGGGGTCCCTGGGCAGCGCCGGCCGGCTCGGGACCAACCTCTCCCTCCCAACATTCCAGGTGTTCCCGGCTGCCTGGTCCGGCCGGCGCTGGTGACCACCATGGGAGCGACCCCCAGGCCGTGGTGACCAGCTGCCGGGCCGTGAGGGTGCTTCCAGGCGGGGGTGACTGGTCACTTCGTCCCGGGAGCGCTTCCCAGGGGATGGGAACCGACTGCCCTCTCATAGGGGCACCTCCCAGAGGTGGTAACTGGTTGCGAGGTGCTGGGTGCCCCTTCCAGGCTGTCATAAGTGGTTGCCTGGCCAGGGGCGCGTTTTCCAGGTGGTGTAACTGGCGCGTGGTTCCCCCTCATCGCTGACAACAGCCTGTGGCAGTTTGATTTTTTTAGGGAAGTTGTGGGACTTCCAAACGGAATTCAACATTGGGTAAAGTAAGAAAATGCCAACCGAGGTTCTTATCATGGAGCTGTGTGCTTTTCTCATGTTTTCCCCAGAAAAGCCGTCTGGACCCTTTTCCCTGGGAAGCTGTTGTTTGGGTGGATCCCTGTGGCATGGGTGGATCCTTCATGGCCTCCAGGCTTCCTTGCTGCTGATGTTCCTCATCAATTCCTTATATCATGTCCCAAGACCCTTCAAAAATAGCATCACCTCAGTTCCTCGAGCTGGAGCTGAGCATGGGGTTGTACCTGGTTGTTCATCTTTCAGTTTCCTTATTACTCTTGTGCACAGTTTGGTTCTAAGAGTTGTTACTATTTGTTTTCAAACTCTTTAGTCTCTCTGAGGTGATCATCTCATGTAACCTCAAAACTTAAATCCTACAATATACACACAGGTGTAAAATCTTTTAATTCTTGCTGCTGCTGTATCCCTTCAGCCCTGATCAGGTGTTGGCTGCACAGACCCATGGGGAAGGTGACTTGCACTGTTTTCCCTTCCATGAATTGCACCTTCATCCTGAACTTGCTGGTTTCTCTCTGCTCTTGCCTGGATGTGCCACTCGCACTTGAGACATCTCTCTCCTAGCTGGGCATCCTCAGGTCTGAGAACCTCGTGCTCCCAGCAGACATTTCTTTCTCTACGCAGCTGCTGTGTTACTTGGAACTAATTTTAGACTTTGATTGTCCTTCTGGTTCCTATCAAACACCATCCTGGCCCTCCCTCTCTGAAAATGAGGTCCACTGGCAGTAGAGCTCTCATTCCTCTTGCTCCTGTAGAGATACTGAACTACACCACGGCCACTGTCCGTAAAGCAGCTCTTTGGCAGCAATATCCAAGCCCAGGTCCTGTGTGTAGTTCAGGACACAGGTAAGGACATCCTGTGGCCTTGGGCTTGCTTGTGGCACCTTGAGCTTGGCCTTGGCATAGGGCTGGTGACACTCTGGAGAGTTATTTGGATGGGGAGGTTGTGGTTTCCTCTCTTCTGTGCTTGCAGCACAGCCTGCAGTGGCCCTTGTGGCACTTGACACCCACTTCATGGTTTTGGAATCTCCATCCACAGGGGTTCTGTAATGGAGCAGAACCAGTTTGTTCAGCAGCTTCAATTTTGGGCTGCCCAGATCTTTATCTTCCTGGAGGCTTCACACCTGAGCCCCGTGACCCTCTGCCTCCTGCACAGATTCTGAGAAGCCAAGTCATTATTGGCTTATAATACCATTGGTGTCCCAACTTTTGGGTTTCCACCTCTTTCTTGGCCTGGTGGCTCCTGTGCAAGGGTGTGTGTATTTGTTTCATCTCTGTGGTTCCCTCCTGCCCTGTTCTCTGTGCAGCTGCTTGTCCAGCTGTTCACGTTCTTCTTTATTTTTCTAAAACCTGTTATGTTCCCCTGAGGACAGAGCTCCTCCAGGCTGATCCATGATGTCCAGGGCCTTTTCCTCAGCTGTTGGCTTTTTCTGAAAGCACTGCTTGAGGAGTAGGTAGTGGTGACAAGAGTCGTGGATGTCTGGATCTGAAGTTCTGGTGACTGTTTGCAGTGAATCTCTCGGGCATCACAGGATCTCCTTTTGGAGACAGCAGTATAGACTGAAAGAAGGAATGTGATTGCTTCCAGCAGCCCCTCACTGTGTGGGGGTTGAGCCAGGAGCAGTAGCTTTGTTTAGGAGGGCTCTGCCCAGCTCAGGGCCAGACACTTGCAGAGCTGCTCTGTTCTGTCTCACTGCAGGTGACCGAAAGCTTCCTCAGCAAAGAAGTCACCTGTGTGGTGTCCAGCAACAGAGAGGCCAAGCGAGGCCAGGCCAGGCCTCGGGAGGAGAAGCAGAGCAGCCCAACTTCAGAAGGTGCGAAATCCACGAGCTCGGTGCCTGCTGCCCCCAAAGGGAACCCAACCAGACCTCGCCAGAAGCCACCATCCACTGTAAGAGCTACAAAGGTTTTGGCCCGAGGGGTCTGTAGGGTAGAATCTGGGGCCAGTTTTGGAAGGTGAAGTTGTTCCTGCTCCGAGAAAATCTTCTGTGTGGTTTTTTTCCCTGCTCTATTCCTATTTCCCTGGCTGTTCCTATTCTTACTCATGTTCCTTGTGTCTGCCATCATTGTCTACTTAAACGTGCATGTCACAGCTTTGGGCTGTAATCAGGAAAATCTGCTGGAATGGCAGAGGAGGAGGTGGAGGCCTTGGCTGGCTTCCTGAGGGAACGGGCAGAGGTGTGGTGAGAAAAGCCAGAGAAATGTAGACCAGAGAAAACCATTTCAGTCTCTGGGTAATCACAGACACAGGGCAAGGCCCCTGTGCCCTGGGAGGAGATCCATGAGGGCCTCCTGCAGGAAGGGGCTTCTTCTGGTCCCATTTGCCTGTGGGAGCTGGGCTTTCAGCTCACAAATGCTTGTGGCCAAACTCCAACATCCCACCTTGAACGTGGTGTCTGCTGGAAGCTGTGACAGGAGAAAGGCAGCTGCCCCAGTCCAGGCCTGGGGAATCTCTGCCAGCTGGAGCTGAACCACCTGCAGTGGGAGACCTGAGCTGCAGAGGTTTCTCCCAGTTTTTGTCCCCTGTCCTGGCTCCCAGCACTGTCCCATTGTCTTACAAAGAGCTGAACCGATCTGCGGAGGCTGTTGGCTTGAAAATAAGGCTCAGTTCCCAGGATGTTCCTAACCCTGGCCAGCATGTTGGGATGCCTGGAGAACAGGAGGCTCAGGGGGACCTGATCTATCTACAACTCCCTGACAGGACGTTGTAGCCAGATGGGGCTTGGTCGCTTCTCCCAGGTAACAAGTGACAGAACGAGAGGAAACAGCCTCAAATTGTGCTGGGCAGGTTTAGATTGGATGTAAGGGAAGACTTCTTTGTGGAAAGGGCTGTCCAACCCTGGCACAGCTGCCCAGGGCAGCCATGGAGTCCCCATACCTGGAGGGATTTAAAAACCGTGTGGATGTGGTACTTGGGGACATGGGTCAGTGGTGACCTTGGCCATGCTGGGGAAGGGTTGGACTTGATGACCTTACAAGGCTTTTCCAGCCTGAACAATTCCATGATGCAGCAGGCAGTTTCCAAGCTAAATTGCTGCTTCCTCTTGGCTCGCTCTGGAGCCTTCATTTCACTGCTGGTCGATAATTCCAAGCCTTGGCTGGTGCTGGTGGTGAAGAGTGAGTGGTGCTCTCTGCGGTTTGCGTTCCCTGGAAAGGCTCTCTCCACTGGCAGAGTGATCCCAGCAGAGTGTGGGAATCCCCAGGGATTGTTACTCTCCACTGGCAGAGTGATCCCAGCAGAGTGTGGGGATCCCCAGGGATTGTTACTCTCCACTGGCAGAGTGATCCCAGCAGAGTGTGGGGATCCCCAGGGATTGTTGCTCTCCAGCTCTTTGCTGTGGCCTGTCCCTGTCTCCTCTCTCCACAGGCACTGCTGAGCCGGGGGAAGGAGCTGCTGCACAAGGCCATGAAGAACCAGGTGAGCAGCCTTGGACGGGCTCTGCTGGGGCTGGGTGTGCTCGGAGTTCTGCTGAGCAGAGCAGAACCAGTGCCAGCCCTCCTGCACGGCCCCTACCCTGCTGACAGAGCAGATCCTGGGGCTGGGAAAGGCACGAAGCAGTTGCTTGTGGCCTGCAGAATGTTGTGTAGTGCTCCTGGTCACTGCTGTTTACGGAGCCATGTCATCCAATGTCGTACCTCTAAGGCCTGTTCCAGCCATCTGGGGGCTCAACACAAGAGAATTATTAACACAAGGCCTGTTAGATGAATTTTTAGCCTAAGAAGAGTTAAAGCAATGTAGCAGGGGCAAAAGGCTCCCCTGCAGTCCGTTCCCTGAGGTCACAAGTGGCCAGATAAATCGCAGTGCCCACTTAGAAGCTCATGCAGAAGCAGGGATTAAACATTTGCCCGAGATGCTGCTGTTAATTTGGGACAGATAAAGCAGGAGTTCGATCCTTTTCTGCTGTGCCCTGATTTCAGTAACAGCCACGCAGTGGTCTGTCCGTTGGGCAGCAGGAAGGGCTCTGAGCTCGGTTTAGAGCTGCACGTGGCCCTGCTTTGAGCTGTGCTTTGCCAAACCTCTCTGTACAGGACTCCTGCAGTGGCAGCAGCATCCTCGCCAACGCTCGCCTGTGGGGAGTCCAGATCCTGCATGTGGATGGTATCCTTCGCTGTGGGGTGCAGTGAGGCTGCTGGTAATGAGGGATTTTGGAGACAGGTGGAGCAGAAGTGATGTAAGGAGAGTAGAACAGAAGGAAGAAATTGCAAGCAAATATCCTGGAGTGATGCCATCCTGGCCAAGGCTGGGTCTGCCCTCAAACATCAGATCTATTTGTGTGTAACAGAACGTGCCACTGTCACATTTGCAGCAGCAAACACAGGGTACACTGTAATGTGCTGAAGGTGGAGCATTAGGAAATGTCAATATCGTGGTCAGTACATCAATTTGTTCCAAAAAGACCATTTTTATGAATTAACCTGAAAGTACAGATCATGATAAGGGCAGGATTTGGTCAGGTTTAATTAGGAAGTGCTGGTGTTTGAGGACCTGTGCTGGAAGGCACCTCCCGTCCCCATGATGGATGGGGAGGGGGTGATGGGAAAGACAGATGGTGGAACTCTGATACTAATAATAGGTCTGGAGTAAAAGGTTCCTGAGTGTCTGATGACAGTGACATACAGCTGTGGCTGAGCCTGTCTGGATCATGTCTCTGGGCTCTGCTCGGCCTCTGGGGCTGCCAGACCTCGGGCTCTGCTCTGTGTGCTGCAGAGCTCTTGCCAGTGTCTCCTTCCTGCAGAGCCCCAGCAGCCTCCAGCTCTGCTAGAGAGCAAACAGGGGGGCTGTCCCTCAAAATGTTTTCTTGGCTTCATCTTGGACCATTCCCTGGGGGTGGTGCTCTGCCAGGGGCTGCGGGCTCCGGCTTTTCCCGGTGCCACGGGGGATGCGCCGCAGTCTGGAGGGGAACAGCTCCCTGCCCTGGCTGAGCTTTGGCTCTTTGACATCCCACCTGCACAGAAATGTTGTCCTACGCCCAGCAGCTGCTGCGAGCCATCTCGGGAGCAAGGAAGCGGTGCCAGAAGACAGAGGTAACAACTTAACTGCAGCCAATTGCAGGAGTTCTGGGTCCCTGGGCAGCTTTGAACAGTTCTTGTAGCAACTTCAGTGCCAGTTGGCCAGTCAGGGGGGTGCTGGATCCCATCCAGCACTGGGCAATCTGGTGCTTCTCTTAGTGATGGAGATGACAAAATGCAAAGAATTTTTCCTTTTATAAAGTTGAGAGTAAATCCAGATGAGAATGAGGCAGCTGTTGATAACTATCAGCGTCCATAGCACAGCTAATACTGACTTTGACCCTAAGGGACTAAGGGTCATGGTTTAACCCCAGCTGGCAACTCAGCCCCACACAGCCACCCTCTGATCACCTGGGATGGGGAGAGGAAAAGTGAGAAAGCTCATGAATTGAGATAAAGATGATTTAGCAGGGAAAACAAAAACCACACACACAAGCAAAGCGAAATAAGATGATGATGTGGCTGGTACAGTGGCTCACCAAAGGACTGGGCAATGCCCTGGAGAGGTCAGGGGGAAGCTGGGGTGTAGGGACAGGGCGTGGCAGCCTTTATGTTGTATTTCAACTAACCCTGGGTGACTTGGGAGACAAAATGAGAGGAGATGCTATGGATGGTACAGGAGCTCTGAAGTGGTGGGTGAGGCTGCTGCTGCTCTGGGATCAGTTACTGCAGCTCTGCTTGTGCTGTTCCCATGCTAAATATGTCCCTTTTTCCTCTAGGTGAAATGCCCTGCCTCCAGATTCAAAATTCACAAAGGTAGGCCTGGAAGTTGTGCTGCTGTTTATGCTCAGATGTGGAGCTGCTTGGAGAAGCCTCATTTAGAATTTTACATACATCAAAACCTTTGGGAATCCCAAAATATGCCAACTCTTTAGGCAGTTCCCCTTGAATGGGTTCTGTTACTCCTTGTTGGAGTCTGGCTGCAGCCTCCCAGGACAGCTGAGGACCTTTGATTTCACACTGTGTTTAAAAATCCTAAAAACCCTTTGCTGCCAGCTCCCAGAATCCCAAGGCACCGGAGAACTGTGCTGCTGCACATTGAATCCAGCAGCTTAAAGGAGGTTTTGAGGAATAATGCATCCTGCAGAGGAGCGCGTGTTCCTCCCAGCCCACTCACTTCTGCTGGGCTGAGATGTGCTGCTGAGACACCGATCCGGGGATAGCGCTTCCCAGGGAGGAGGGAGGGGGAGCAGCCAGGTTCTCATCTGCAATTAGACAAGAGCCAATTGTGGTGCTGAAATTGGCACTGGTGATGTCAGTTATCTGTGACTTGTTTAACTCTGCGCGTCGGAACACTTGGGAATGGTTTGGAGCAGACTCCAACCTGGATTGCGTGTGAGACACTTGGGGAGTTATTTCCCAGCTTGGGGTGGGGGGGAAGGTGGTGAAGAAAGGCTCAAGAAGCTGTTGGATGAGGCAGATTGTGTCTGCGACCTCTGAGCTCTGTGCTGGGCACACTCTGAGCCTGGCCTGGGGTCTCGCAGTGACATCGGAGCCGTCTGTCACTGCCGGGATCGCTCGGGACCCGCGCACCCATCTGAGCTGGATCTGGGGCCTGCACGTGGCCTCTCTCTCAGAAGTGCTGAGCATTTGGCAGTGTTTACATGGAAAAAACTCGATCCTGTACTGAAATAGCTGCTTCAGTGACGTAGCAGCACATTTGAGGCAAGCGGAGGGTGAGGCTGGTGAGGACAGGTGGGCTCAGCCTTTCTGGGGAAGGAGGGTGAAATATCTTTGGAAAAAATAGCATTGGGTGCCAGGATCACAAGAAAACAAAACTCCTCGCCCTTCAGAGGCCATGAGGGAGGCAGGAGAGGCTTGGTTTCAGATGCCCTGTGGGAGCACCTTGGTGTTTATTTGTTTCTTAGCCAGATCAGGACTCGGGTTTCCAAGGTGAGCGTAATGTGAGTGGAACATACCTGCAGGACTGGAAGGGACCTTGGAGCCTCCTCTCCCAGCCTGGCTCTGAAAACCTTTTCCCTCAATGCACTGCTGAGACTCTTCTGCTCCCTTCATCTATTTTGTGCCTCTGTAGGAAGCAAAGCTGCTGTTTGCCCTCCTCAGGAGCCGAGTGGAGGCCAGACACTGCTCTCGAGTAGTGTCCTGGTGCCAGGCTTGGCTGGGCAGCACCTTGGTTTGTCTCCAGCAGCTCTTGCTGCTTTGATATCACCATCCTGGCCTGAGCCAGGTTCTGCACTTCAGGCTCTTGAGGCAGGGTGAATGGAGGAAAAGGTGCTGGAAGTCATTGCAGAACTCTGAGCCTGTGCAACAGCTGCTGCAGTTCCTGAGCTCCCTCCTCATCCTCAGTGGCACACTCTGGTGGGATTTGTGTGGCAGTTCTTGGGACTGGAGTTGGAAAGCTTGGGATTAGGCCAGTGGCTGTAAGGCTGAGGAGGCATTAAAGGTGTGAGGGATGGCTGAATGCTCTTTCAAAGGTGAAAATGTCCCATGGTTGGGCTGCCTGGGCTTTGGTCACCTCAGTGCACACTTGGAGTGAGGGCTGTTGAAGATCACCTAAAGAGCTGTTTTGGCTGTGCTTGGCCACCAGTTGGCATTCACCAGTGCCAGAAGTTCTGATGCACTCAGCTCTGGAGCCCAGTTCTGTTGGGGAATGAGTGACTAAGTAGGGAATTTGGCCAGGAAAACTTCTAACCAGGTTTCTCTCTGGCAGGAAAATTGAAGCCCCCTTTTCTGAAGGTTGAAGACCGCAGCAGGTAAATGAGACCTTTCTAAATATCCAGACTTAAAACCTTGGGGTCTCTCCTTCACTGGTTTCATTCCCAGTGACTGTTCTGCCCACGAGGCAGAGCCCAGTTTCTGTGCAGACCCTGTTCCACACTGGGAAGTTGACTCTCTCCTAGAGGGAGGCAGATGGAGTTTAGAGAAACAATCCAGGTGTCTTGTGTGTCAGGGAGAAAAAAGGTGTTAAACGAGACTTGACAGCAGTTTCCGTCCTTGCTCGGATTCCGTGTGTGATCCTCAGCAGGTCACTTAATCCACCCGAGCCCTCGGCAGTGAGGAATGAGATTGAAGCACAGGAGGTCAGGGCCAGTAACTTGATGACAGCCTTGGGCACAGAGGACCTGATCCCTGTGGGTGTTTCTGAGGAGTCTGTAACTCTACCAGCATCCACAGGGCCAATTAATTATTCCAAAGGCAACATTTAAGGCAGCTCAGAGTCAGATACTGGGGTTTACATGCTGCATGCAATGACATGTGAGGGGAGAGATGTGGCCTGGGAACCAAAACCCTCCTGTGCTGTGGGGTAGCTGGAAACACTGCACTGCTGTGCCCTGGGGCAGAAGGTGGGGTTTGGGCTGAGCAGGCAGACTTCCCTTCTGCCCAAAACATGCTCCACTGGGGCTGTTACTGGGAGCTGGGTTTAACACTTCCAGTGAGAAATGGGAACCCTGGCACAGCCACAGGAGAGCATTGGGCAGCATCTCCTCATAAATGAGGTGGCACCTTGAGCCCCTCTGCAGGAGGGACAGCTCTGAACCCTTGCCAGCACTGCTGCAAGTCTGATGGCCTGACCTGCTGCTTTCAGGCAATTCCGGCCCTTCCATCACCAGTTCCAAAACTTTCCTGACCTCAACTTCCTGGCACCCAAAGGCTCCAGCCCGTTTGAGCCTCTGAAAAGCCTCTCCAATTCCTGCCAAGCCAGGTAGGCTGTAGCTCCTTCTGTGCAAGTGTTTAACCCCACTCCTGCTCACTGCTGGTTCCTGGGATCTGGGAACCACCTGCCTTGGGATGAGGGCACAAGGAGCCCTGTCCTGGGTCCCTGCAGGTGCTGCCAGGCAGGGTGACCCCTGTGCTGTCCCTTGCAGGGGTGCTGAAGGCTGTGCCCTGCACAGCGCTGGGGGGAAGAGCCCCCGCTCCACACCCGTCACCGTGCCCAGGAAAAGGAGGGGGTTTTGTGAGTGCTGCCAAGAGACCTTTGAAGAGCTGCAGAAGGTAAAGGTTCTCCTGGGACCTGATTCCTTGCAAGAGTTATGGGGGGCACTCAGAGGCTTTGTTAATCATGTCATGCCCGTTAGCACTGTGAACTCCTTCGGGAGGAATTGCTGTATCCAGCAGGAGCTGCCTCTGAGATGGGAGCATGGTTATCTGTGTGCCCACACCAGCAGGTCAGAGCACAGTGGGTTTGGAGGTTGGGGCACGACATGCTCATCTCTTAGGCTGGGAGAGCCTGAAGGGTCATCCTGTTACAGGATCCGTAAGGTGGAAGAGGCTGTTCCATGGCAGCCATGGGGCACAGGATTGAAGAGGTGGGAAGAGGTTTTTTATCTCCTGGAAAGTGCTAAGCAAGGGGGCTTCTTCAGAGCCCAGCTGTGAGTGCCAGACAGTGGGGGTGGAGTCTATTTCCTGCTGCTGGGGAGGCTGTGGGCTGCCCTTGGATCCAGTCACAGCCTCCTCATCGGCAGGAGCTGGGAACAGGGCACTGTCTCTGTGTGTTCCCAAACCTGCTGCCAAACGTTGGCTCTGTCCCTTTACCCTCTGGCCTGTTAGGCTGTGGGAAGTGCCTGGTACTGCCAATACCCCGCCTGGCAAAGCTTTTCAGTGTTGTTAAAGGGCCTCTGCCACCTTCCAGCATCTCCAGAGCCCCCAGCACCAGCGGTTTGCCCGGGACAGCTCCCAGTACATCCCTGTGGATCGTGTCATCTCCCAGCTCACCAGCAGCTTTGTGGAGTGGTCAGCCAAGTAAGTCTGGGAACCTGGGAACTCCTGGAGCCCAAAGGCAGCAGGGTGCTGCACGGCACATTCATGGAATGGGGTCCCTGTGCCAGGGAATCGGAGCAGGACCAGCTTGACACCTGCCGAGCAAAGCTTAGACAAACCGTGGGAGATGTTCCTGTATTTCCATGGGTTTTCTCCTTCAGGGAACTCCCCATGGGCTCCTAGAGCCTCCTAAACTAGAAAGGGCAGCTGAGCTCACCTCTCCTGTCCCTATGTCTGACTCAAACCCAGCTGCTCTGTAGCCCCGCTGTGCCTGGGCTCTGGGGTGAGGAGGCTGAGATCCCTTGTGCTGCCCATCTCTGCCAGCAGCAGAGTCATTCTGAGCCTCACCAGGCTAAAATTCCTTCCCTGCTCCTGAGCAAGGGCTGTGAACACCCTGCACTGCAGGAGAGGCCTGGTCTCCCTGGGGGAGGGCGTTCCTGGGGCTGGGTGAGCATTAACTGATGGTTCCTCTCAGGGTGCCCTGGTCCTGCCTGGCAGATGAGTGTGGAGTGCCTCAAGCACACAGCACTGGAGGAATCAAGCTGCTGCCAGCAGAGCTGGGCAAGGAAGGGGAGCAGCCAGAGCAGGGTGCTGTGGAACTGGTAACAGATACAGAGCTGGATCATGGCCTGAAGACCAAGGGATGCTCTGGCTGCCTGCCCAGGGACAGGGTCAGAGATCCCAGAGGAGGAGGGGAGTTATTAAAGCACGGCTCCCTGGGGCTGCCCGAGGGAGCAGGGCTCAGCAGAGGGGTCTGTGCTGCCCATGGCACCACGGGGGAGGCTGAGCTGGGGGCTTCAGGCTTAGGCTTGACTCCTGAGCTGGGCTGGGGGCCTCAGCCAGCACCCACTTCTGTCAGAGAGGCAATGGTTTCTTCATCTGAACCTCACACGCAGCCTGGCTCTGTCAGCCACCCTCCCCAAGCACTGCCTGCCTCCAGGAAGCGCCAGCTGTGCTCCCGACAGAGCTCCCAGGTGGGAAAGAGGCCCAGGCTGGAGCTGGGATTTGGCCTCTCCCCTGCGGGTGAGCAGACGGAGCTGGTGCGTGGTGGGCTGAGGGCACAGGGTGCAGGGCAGGTGTCTGAGCCAGGCCTGCCCCTGGGCACAGAGCTGTCCAACAGACCTCACAGCTCCCTTGCTTTGGGTCTGTGCCTGTGTGGGAGCCCTGGGGACCCTGTATCCCAGCCGGGATCCCCGGGAGCTGCAGCTGCAGGTTTGGATCCCGGGGAGGCAGCTGCAGCCAGCACTGTCAGCGAGCGTGGCTGGAGCAGGGAGAGATCCCAAGGGAAGCGGCTCAGAGGGGACAGTGACAACACACCCAGGAATGGGAACAGGCCGGGTCTGGAGAGCACAGCGAGCAGCACCAGCTGCCCTGCTGGCTGCCTGCCCTCTCCCACACTGCCTGTGGCCGAAGCCAGATGTTGCTGCTCGCTCTGTGTCAGGGCAGCAGAAGCAGCCCCCGGAACTCCCGACATCCCCGGGCAGGGCACAGAGCGGTTACCGGGCCCCGGCCTCCTCCCGCCTGCTCCCCAGAGCCCAGAGGCTGCTCGCAGCTTCAGCAGGAGCTCCTCGGAGCCAGACTGGGATGTGCAGCTGCTCCCCAGCCTCACGGGTGTCCAGGGCCGCAGGATTGCGGCTGTGGACAGGGACTTGCTCCAGCAGCCACACGGCAGCGTGAGGGACAGCGGGTACGAGTCTCAGCTCTGCTCCGTGCTGAAGGAGTCGGAGCTGGCCTGGGCAGGCCGAGAGGACAAGAACTGCAGGAACTGCTGCACAGAGACCGGAGGAGCCTCTTTCCCCGTGTTTGGGACATTGTTTGGCAGCTAAAACCACCTCCAGGCTGCTCTCTGGACCCTCAGTGGGAGCTGAGAAGGGATTTACCTGGGCACCCTCTGTGTCGGGACCAGGAGGCACATCCAGGAGTGAGGACAGCGCTGGCAGCCCGTTGGGAATTGATGGGGATGCAATGGCTCTGCTGTCCTTGGCTGTGATCAGGGCTGGGATCTTCCCTCCTCTCTGCTGGCCATGTTTAGACCCTGCAGCATCCTCTAACTCCTCCCAGGTCACTGATATGGTGGTGCCTCTGGAAGTCTCTCTTCAGCAGGAATGTGCTCTTTGCCCTTCCAGAGGGAGAGCAGGGCCTGTTCCTCCTCTCACATGGTCTGCAAAGACTTAGGAGAGGAGGGTCGTGGGGGTGAGATTTGCGCTCCTTATGTGGTCTAGGGGTTGTCTTTGAGTATTTTTGGGTGTTTTTAACTTGTTTGGGGTTTTTTACAAACTTCTGAACTTTGAAATAAAATGGAGGGATGAGATCCTGCCCTGCCTCACTACGGGTGGAATGTGTCTGGGGGCAGGAGCAAAGCAGTAGGGGTTGGGTGGAGGATGCTTTGCTGGAAGGGGCCTGTGGGTAGTGGGCACCACCATGAAGGGGGCAGAGCGGTTTGTCCAGCCCCAGAACATCACCCCATCCATGGTTTGCCAGAGGAGTGTGGTCAGCAGGCACTGGGGAGTTGTGGTACCCAGTGCAGGGGTAGTGCCCAGTCAGGAGGGGTGTGGGGAAACTGGAGAGCAGTTGGCAGGAGCCTGTTGACCTCTCCTGGGCATGGGGCTGAGGTTTGGAGGTCAGGGATGTGCTGGGCTGGCTAAGAGGATGTTCTGGAGAGTCTAAAAGCAGCCTGTGGCTTCTTGAAGGGCAGTGCCAAGCAGAATGGAGCCACCCCTTCAGTGGTGCCAGGTGTCAGCCTGCTGCCAGCTGCAAGTTGGGAAAAGGAAAGGCTCAGTGCCCAGAAGGGTGGGACAGCCCCGGGCCAGACACCCAGAGGAGCGGGGTCTGTCTGTCCTTGGAGATGTTCAATCCCTGAGTGAAGGACAGCAGTCCCTCCTCCACTCCAGGCTCAAAGGGAAGGCTTCAAGTGGGAGCAGGGACTTGGGACACACGAGGCTTCAGCGGTTCCTCCTGGTCGCTGTTGTACCTGGGACGGTGAGAAACGACACAGCCAAGATCCGGAGAAAATGGCTAATTTAATTAATTATAAATCGGTTTGTATAACTTGATTCGCAAGAGTAGCATGGTACTATTGGTCCCTTGGTCAACCACCTCCTAGAATGATTGGTGGAGGCTGTACAACACCCATTTGAAAATATTTCCCTCAGTGTACCATAACAACACTCACTGAACAACAGCCGGTGCAAAGATAGAGAATTAGTTTACAAAAACCCATAGCAGTGTTTTGCATAGTTTTTGTGAGAGACACAGAGTTCTCACAGAATGCTGCAGAAAGCTGAAAAATCCCTCTACTAAAACTTTTCAGTGTCCACACTCCTGAGCTAAATCCTTCTCCAGTGCAACAGCCAAACTCCAGATCTTTACCTGCTGCAGCCCCGGTACAGGCAGTGAAGGGCTGCTCAAAACTGCAGCAGGAGCTGAACCCCACTGGGCTCAGGGCTCTGCTGGGGAGATGTCTCTGCAGCCACAGGCTGCCCCAGCAGGGAGGTAATCCCTGGCAGAGAGGGGGAGAGGGGCTTGGAGCACCCACCAGCCACTGTCCTGGTGTGCTCGGCCTCCTGGAGGGAGTGAGCAGCTCTGTGCCCCTCAGACAGCAAAGAGGGGGCCCTGGGGACACAGGAATGGCCCCTCCAGGCCCGTGGCCTGTGTGAGCAGAGGTGTCCCTGTGGAGACTGGGGTACCTCATGGTGGTGAGCTGACTTGGGAGATCAGCAGTGGGGGGATAGCAGTTGTCCTTCACCAAGCCTGAGAGGGGAGAGGGACCCCCAAGTGCCACCTGCCCCCTCCTCATGCTGACCAATGACTTACACCATGGGGTCCCTGCTCTGGGGGACTTCATGGCCCCTTGGGGACCCTGTAGGCCTTGGGTCAGATGTTCTGGCTGCAGATACAGAATCTTGGAATGGTTTGGGTTGGAAGGGACCTTAAGCAGCATCCAGTTCCAACCCCCTGCCTGGGGCAGGGACACCTTCCACTAGAACAGCTGCTCCCTGCTCCCTGGTGTAGATCCACCCTGGCTGAGCACCCCTGTGTCCCTGTGATGCTGAGGAGCACCAGGAGGGCAGTGAGAGGGACTCTGCCCCTCAGGCTGGCAGGCTCAGAGCTCCTGAGGAGCCAAGGAGGTGCTGGATCATCTCTGCTGTGCCTGATGCTGCAGTTCCCCCCTCATTGTGTGAAGGAAGAGGAAGGTCTTAGGGCAGCAGGTCCCAGTTTGGAAGCCCTGCCTGCCCCGTGCTGTCATGGAGGGAGTGGGGGCTGATCCAGGCTGATCTGCCTCGAAAGAACCCTTTGCCAGCCGGGAACCCCCTGGGTGTGGCAGAGAAGGCGCTTCCTGGAGCCTGTTCCTGTGCAGCCCCCAGAGCCCCTGTGGGAGATGTCCCTGTGTGTGAGTGCCCCCCCCCCCTTGCACGGCCTGGGGGTGCTGGGGGGGCTTTGAGCCCCCCAGTCGGAGCACGACCCTCAGCACATCCTCTGCTCAAACCAGGCCAGGATGCACCTGCCCCTCAGGGGTCGGTTCCCTACGGCTCTGCCGGTGCTGGGGATAACGGGCTGAGCTGCAGAGGGACTTGGAGTGGCAACACAAAATGGGCCAAAAAGGTCCTGGAGGAGGGTGAGGGATGTGAATTGGGGGTTCAGGGCCCCCAGCTTGCTCTTTTGGGGGAGCTGCAGGGCCTTCCCAGGGCAGCTGGAATGAGCTGGGGCCACTGAAGCACCTGCATCCTCCCCAGTGGGAGCACGTGGTGACTCAGCTGAGGCCCTGGCCCCCACTCAGACACAGGCAGAGGTTGCCCATCGCCCTCCATGGGGAGCCCGAGGATGGCCCTGGGCACCCCCAGCAGCAGGAGCTGGGGCTGGTGGTCTCCAGGTCAGTGTCCCACCCTCAGAGGGAATGGTCCCCTCTGTGATGGTTGGTGCATCCATCACCTGGAGCTCTGTGCCCACCAGGACAGCCCCTCCTGTGGCTGTGCTGCCTCCCCCCATGAGCTGTGTCACCCCTCATGCTCCTGTCTCCCCCTCCAGCTGCAATAAACAAGAATTTACTGGGGCTTGTCTCCCTAAAATTGTTCCATTACCACCAGAAGGGAACACAGCCTTGCAGCATCCCCCAAAATCAGAGCAGAGAGGGACTCCTGGTTCTGGTGCTTCCTGAGGGTGGGGACCCCACAGAACCCCTGGGTGACATCACCCACTCACTGGGGCCATCCAGAATCGCCCCATGTCCCCAGTGCTGTGGGCACCGGCACTCCCTGCTTTCAGCACCATCCCCTTGGAACCCCTGGCTCCATCCAGAGCCGGGCCCCCACAGCCAACACCAGCCCTGGGACCAGTCAGGGGCTTAGCTCCAGCTGGGAAGGTGGTGCTGGCTGGGGGCTTCAATCCCAGCTGGGGGGCTCTGATAATGGCTGTGGGTACTGGTTGGAAGTTCCAGGACAATCTGTAGGGGCTCTTGGGCTGGCTGGGAACCAGCTGGGGACTAGGGACTAGTCCGGGACTCGGTACAGGATGGGGGCCTCCAGTCCCAGCTGGAGGCCCTGTACTGGCTGAGGAGCCTGGTACTGGTGTTGGGAGGGTTCGGTACTGGCTGGTACTGGTGTGGGGATCCTGCACTGGCTGGGGGGGGGGCAGCAGTGGCTGAGGGTTTGATTCTGGCTCAGGGTTCCAGACCTCGGGAGGTCCAGTATTGACTGGGGAGTGCTCGTACTGGTGTTCCTGTCCTTGTGTTCCTGTACTGGTGGGAGCGGGGGGACACGGTCTGATCCTGGCT
>VZTE01000040.1:296207-330496 GCA_013397775.1 Eulacestoma nigropectus
GTCCCAGCACGGGGGCACTGCCCCACCCCTGTCCCGGCACGGGGACACTGCCCCATCCCCGTCCCAGCACGGGGGCACTGCCCCATCCCTGTCCCGGCACGGGGACACTGCCCCATCCCTGTCCCGGCACAGGGACACTGCCCCATCCCTGTCCCGGCACAGGGACACTGCTCCAGCCCAGGGACACCCTCAGCTGAGTGAGCACCGCGCAGGGTCCTGGCAACAACCCCTGGCAGAAGGGGACTGGGGGACAGGTCCCCAGCTCCCAGAGGGACCCACGAGGATCTTCCCATGGAACCAGCCCGGGTGGGGCTCAGCTGGGGCTGGACCTCAAAGCTCAGCGCAGTCGCGCTGACCGGCACGGCCGGACCCCCGGGACAGCCGCACTCCCCGGGCTGATGGCTCGGCAGGCTCCTGGCACGGCCGTTCCTCCTCGCACACCGACCAGGAGAGGGCTCTCCCAGCACAGCCCATGCGCGCCTGGGCCGGACGCGCAGGAGCCGCTCCGACGTCCCCAGGATGCTGCAGGGCCACGCGTGTCCCCGCGGTGCCAGCCCCGCGCGGCACCGGCACGGGCCGGGGGGTGCAGCTCATCCCCTCCGTTCGGGGTCCTGCTCGGGGGGTCACTCCCCTGCGGGACCCCTTCCCTGCCGGCCGGGGACAAGGGGCGCGATTCAGGACAATTCCTGCTGTGACCCCCAGAGCCCCCAGACGTGGGGCTGGAGGTGCCCGTGTCCCTGTGCAGCCCTGAAGGGACTCGCTCCCGTGTCCCCCGTGCGCGGCAGGAGAACACAGCGGCTCCAGCCCCCTGCGGGGATGGTGCTGAGCACGGTGTCCACGCTCCACCCTGGGGTTCCAGGGGTGCCCTGAGCACCTCGGGGTGCTGCTCCCTCGGGAGGACACCCAGCCCCGGGTGGGGGCCTCTCTCTGGCTCCAGCCCCTCTTATTAAAGCCATCGCTATCAGCCTCTTGCTCTGCTCCTGTGGCAGGACGGGGCGAGGGGTGAGGAAGAGGCTGGAGGTGCCTCTGGCCGTGGCAGTGGCCGCGGGGTGAGGCGGGGTCTGCACCAGGACCCCCTCACTGCCCCCTCACCACAGTGCCCTCCTGACAGGGCAAGGCTGGCAGCAAATGGGGCTGTTTCCCCCCTGACGTGGCTGCAGGGGCATCTCTGCACCCTGTGAAGGGTTTGGTGCAGTTTTGCTCCATCCACAGCAGAGCTGTGCCACAGCACGGAGCTATTTTGGGCTGGTGTTGAGATACCAGCACGATGAGTGAGTCAGAAACATTCCAGATGCACTGGCTGCTTCTGAATCTTGAGTTATTCAAAATCTTCAGGGTCAGGAGGGCAAAAAACACGATTTCAAGTGGGCCCAGCTGAGCCTGCTGCCCTGCAGGGTCACACAACACCCACAGCTCTTGATCAGGGCAGGGTTCCTGTGCCAGGGGCTGGGGCACAAGGACACCACGATGTGTTGGATGTGTCTGGCAGAAGGGAGATGCTCCTTGGCCAACTGCCCAGGACCACAAAAGCTGCAGGAGGCAGAAGTGTGGTGCCCAGAGACACCCAACACCCCAGGCTGCCCTTTCTCTCCATCACAAACTGCTCCAGCTCCTTTCCAGCTCCCCCCATGGCTGCCCCAGGCACAGAGCATTCCCGCCTGTCCCCAGGCTCCTTCCTTCTCTGAATTCACTGGTTCTGTCAGGGGCAGTCCCCGTGCTCAGCTCTGATCTCCACTCCTCACCCACTGCTTTAACTACACCTGCCAAAGGCCAACCATAGCAAGCCATGGGAGAAGCCACAGCCTCTCGTTTCCGTGCTGAGATCAGAGAATCAGGGAATTGTTCAGTTGGAAAAGCCCTCTCAGATCATTGAGTCCAACCATTCCCCCAGCACTGCCAAGGCCACCACTGACCCCCATCCCCAACTGCCACAGGTTTTTAAACCCCTCCAGGGCCAGTGACTCCACCACTGCCCTGGGAAGCCTCTTCCGATGCCTGACCACCCTTTCCATGAAGCAATTTTCCCAATATCCAACCTAAACTTCCCCTGGCACAACTTGAGCCCATTTCTCCTTGTCCTGTCCCTGTTCCCTGGGAGCAGAGCCTGACCCCCACCTGGCTGCCCCCTCCTGTCAGGGAGTTGTGCAGAGCCAGAAGGTCCCCCCTGAGCCTCCTTTTCTCCAGCTGAGCTCCCCCAGCTCCCTCAGCTGCTCCTCATCAGACTCCTGCTCAAGGCCCTTAACTTAAGAGAAAAACAAATCCAAACAAAATCCCTCATTATTAGTAAACCCAAAGAAAGAAGAACCCAACGCCTCCCCCACGCTGTGTCTGCGCCATTGCATAATGGGAAACCCTCGAACCTAAAATATCCGCGCTCCTCTGGTTGCTGAAGCTGATGATTGACCATCTGGCTGCGATTTTCCAACTCTGATCTAACGAGGCAGACGCTGCTTTTGGGGTGAGCACAAGGATGAAAGCCCTCGAGGACTCCCCAGGAAGGTGTCGTGGTCGTGGCCGAGGCTGGGGGTGGTGAGGGGGCTCCACATGAGCAGCAGCTTGTGAGAGCAGAGGGAGGCTGAGGCTGCTCCCCCATCACAGAGCTGGGATGTTCGGGGCACCTTTGGGAGCAGAGGACACATCAGATGGTCGGGAGGCACCTCTGCAGTGTGGAGTGACGGGGAAATGTGTCTTGAAGGGCGTGAACCATGGGGGGACATCCACGGATCCATGGGGTTATCTCCCAGGTGAGGGAAATAACACCCAAAGCACAATTTCACAACCATGTCCTGGTTTTCTGTGCAAACAAAAGAAGAACCTGAACTGAACTCTGACCACAAACCAGGACAATGCATTTCCAGCTGGGAAACTCTCCTGGGGCTGGCACCTGCCTGGTGCAGAAGCTGCCCCTTGGCCACAGCACTGCAGTCACACACCCACACCTCCAGGAATGGGTGCTTCCTGCTCTGGGAATGATGCTGGAAGGCAGCGAGACTTCATCCAGCTGTGCCACATCTGATCCTGGTGTGACACTGGGAGAGGAGAGGAGAGGAGAGGAGAGGAGAGGAGAGGAGAGGAGAGGAGAGGAGAGGAGAGGAGAGGAGAGGAGAGGAGAGGAGAGGAGAGGAGAGGAGAGGAGAGGAGAGGAGAGGAGAGGAGAGGAGAGGAGAGGAGAGGAGAGGAGAGGTCGCTCTGGCTCTCTCCCAAAGTCCCAGCACACAGTGTGCCCCGTGATGGAGCATTCTCGCCGTGCCTCTCGAAGCCGAGGCCTTTATTTGATACATGGAAAATTCAGGGAAAATGATGGGTTTGTCACCATGGAGAAACTCAGCAGGAGTTTGCACACCTCAGGTGGAAGCAGATCCCAGATCTGTCTCGCCCACGATGGGAATTTTGCTCTTTAGGCTCCAAATGGAAACAAGAAACAAACCCATGCACGGAAAAGAGGCCGTTTGAGGAAAGAGGCTCTTGGCTCCACACACCTTGCGTGGAGCCGACACTCCACAGGGCATTCCAGAAACCAGGCATGGGGGGAAGGAGAGAGTCAGAGCACCCAGCTGCCAAGGCTCTGCATCCACAACACGGCTACAGCGGAGGTGACTCCACCTCTGGGTGGGCCAGCAGGAGCCAGGCAGGCTGTATGGGAAGGGGTTAGGCAGAAGGGTCACAGGAGCTTTAGCAAGGGCTCGTGGCAGCCTGGCAAACCCAACAGGTCGTGGTGACTGCAGTGGCCTCTCAGGCCCCTCCCTGCTGGTTGTGCTGCTGAGCAATTCGGGCTGATCAGAGAACCACAGAAGGTTAAGACCATCTGAAAGCCCATCTCATTCCAGCCCTCTGCCACGGGCAGGGACACCTTCCACTCTCCCAGGCTGCTCAGAGCTCCATCCAACCTGTCCTTGGACACTTCCAGGGCTGAGGCAGCCACAGCTTCTCTGGACAGCCTGTGCTGTGCCTCACCACCCCAGTAATAAAAATCTTCTTTCTTAAATCTAATCTAAATTGATCTTCCTTCAGTAGAAAACCATCACCCCTCGTCCTGTCACAACAGGCACCACTGAGGAGTTTGTCCCTCTTATCCCCTTAAGCACTGAAAGTCCTGTGATAACACACCCAGACTTATCCAGTGCTCAAAGAATTTGCTGGGGAAAGCTGGGATTGTTTGGCTTTTAGGCGAAAGATACCAGAGCTGAAACCTCTTGCTGACCAGTTGAGTGACCACTGACCCGATTTCTACCAGCAGAGAGGATCCCTCAACAGCAGAGAATAAGGACTCGAGCAGAAACTCAAGCTTCCCAGGGCTGCCCACAAAACAGACTCAGGTCTTTTAAAAATCACTTTTAAAAATTCTTAGAGGCTTAAGGAGCTCAGGGGGAGGGACCTGCCAGGGGCAGCCACCCCGGGCCCAGAATGGGAGCACTGGGGATGGAGTGTCCTCCCCTCCAAGGGCACTGAACACTCAGCGTCGGGGGGAAAGGGAAAAGGAAAGAGGAGCTGAGCCCTGAGGTCAGCTCAGGGACTGAAGAGCAGGCAGGAACAGCCCCACGGCACCAGGGACACCAGCCAAATCCCAGCGGGAATCCGATGGAGCCGGACACAGGCTGGGGGCAATGGGGCAGCTCAGCCCCAAAGTGCAGCCACACCAGTGCCAGTGAGAGCCCGTGGGCTGGAGACGGTGAGAGCCAGACCAGGGGAAGGGGAGGATTTTCACCAGCCAATGGCCCGGAAACAGGACTGAAGGCTTTGGTGTCCTTTAACTTGGGCTGCGCAGCCGCCAGCTCCGGAGGGGGGGCGCAAATATCCCGGGGAAAACGGGGGAAACCCAATTCCCGGAGTCTGTCACGGCTAGACTGAACAACAGCATTTCCCAGTGCCCTTTAAGGAGCGATCTCCTGCCGCCAGGCGCTGCCTGCATCCCTTGTGGGTCTTTTCCAGCTCCCAGCCCGTGTCATCCCAGGCGCGGGCCGAGCTCCCAGCTCGGCTTTAACCCCCGCGCGGCCGCGGCGGAGCCGGCCTGACCCCGGGGCCGGGGCCGAGTGCTCACGGGGGAGCGGTGCCGCCCGTCACAGTTCAAATCCAGGTCAGCGCAGCTCCGCGGAGTCCCAGCGGGGCCCGGGCTCCCCGCGCCACCCCGGCAGCCGAGCTCCCGCTCCCACCGCGGCAGCGGCACCCGCGCAGCGCCCGGCGCTGGCCCTGCCCGTGCCCCGGCCCCCGGCCAAAGGCAGAGCCGGGCAGCAGAGGTTGCCGAGTTAAACTGGCAGCTGACAAAGGGAAGGTTTGTTTTCCCGCTTCCTGAGTTTTTCTTCCTAGTCCTTGAGAATTTAAATTCTCGACTAGAATGAGCAGTTTGTTAAATCGGGTTTGGGGTCCCTCAAGGTCCTGGCTCTCCTCTCTGGGATATCGGCGGTGCCACAGCCTCCAGGTCCGGGGAGTTTATGTAACTCTCTCCTCACTCTGCTCTGGCTATGACACCTTCTCTGGGATCTCCTTTCTTCACAAGGATCTTCCCCTTCCCTCAATGGATATCAAAATACTCGAAATGACTAAATTTGAGCACTGCAGAGCATCCTAATGCACTGTTTTGTTAAAAACCCAGCAGACTCCTTATGCTGCTCCATCCAGCTGGTCAGCAAGGGAAGGCGAGAGGGGAAAAGAAACCAGATTTCAGAGCCAACGATTAAACCAGGATTTCAGTTCACAGGATCACAGAATCATTAAGGTTGGAAAAGACCTCTGAGACCATCAAGTCCAACCTTGGACCCTTGTCACCCAGACCAGAGCCACGTCCAGTCATTAAATCACACCCTCCTGAGCTCACCCCCTCCTAGCCATGGACTGTCCCCCCTCCTCTGTGCACGGGGGACAAATCCCTGGCCTCTTGGGCACACTGCCAGGGGAAACTTTGGGGCACCTTGGAAATCCCACATTCTGGGTGAGCCAAGGGATAAGGCTCTCCCGCTTTCTCTCTCTCTCACCACAAACTCCTGTCCTTTAGGGTGAGGTGGTTATTTCACACCTGCAGAGCACCGTGCTCCCAGCCTGCCCAGCAGCATCCAGGTGCTCCTGGCAGCAAGAACCTGCACCAGGCAGGGGGACACTGCTCGGCATCACCGCGCTGGGCTCATCCTCTGCTCCTCTCTCTGTACCTCTCTCCCTGCATTTCACTCAATAAACTCACTTTCTCTGTGATACAATCGCATCTGGGTTTGTAATACAGATGGTTCTTAGCCCTGCCAGGCTCCTGTCCCTGTGTGTCCCCAGCTGCCATCCCCTGGCACCTGCCCAGCCCCGCTCCCAAACTCCTCACTCACACCAATTCTTACCTGTCTGCAGCAGCAGCACTTCTGGTCACCACCTTTTCCTGGCACTGGAAGGGTCCCAAACTTCCCATGAACTCGCTTGAAGGCAGCAGCACCTGCAGGAGAGCTGGAGATTATTATATTATGCATATTACATAGATATAAGCTATGTAAGACCATAAAAATCAGACTGGTTTGGTTGAAAAGACCCTTTAAAGCTCTCCAGTGCCAGCCCCTGCCATGGCAGGGACACCTTCCACTATCCCAGGGTGCTCCAAGCCCCATCCAACCTGGCCTGGGACACTTCCAGGGCTGGGGCAGCCACAGCTTCTGTGGGCAGCCTGTGCCAGGGCCTCCCCACCCTCCCAGGGGGGAATTCCTTCCCAGTATCCCACCTAACCCTGCCCTCGGGCAGTGGGAAGCCATTCTCCCTTGCCCCGGCAATCCAGGCCCTTCTCACAAGGGCACTGGTGTGCTACCAAAGCTGTTTTCAGTACAGAACAGGCTTTTTAAAAAGTTTGCTGATCATGTTTTATCAGGTGATTTCGATTTTATGGAAAGAGTTATGAAAAGCCCAGCAAACATCCATAAATGGGAATATTGATTTTCTAGGGATAAGAAATACTCAGAGGGGAAGAAAAAGAGATCACTTCAATCATTATATGTCTTTAAATGAGGGCAAGACAAGAGCTGAGGAGCTGCCCTGGTGCTTCCTAACACTCCCAGCAGAGCTAAACCACACCACTGCTTGTTTGCTGGCTGAAGGAATCCCATTCATCGGCAGGGCCTGGGATCCTGCTTGCCAAGGGAACCCTGAGAGGGCCCTCCTGGCCAAGCACATTCCAGACAACACCCGGGTGTGCATCGCTTCACCCCGGAGCCTCACCCTGTGCCGGGGCTCCAGTGGAGAAGTGGGTTCCCAGTTCCTGTTCTGCTCCTGCTCGGCCACACTCACCCCCCAGAGGGGATCCAGGCCTCGGGGCGGCTGCAGTGACAGCTCAGGCACGGGACAAGGGCTCGGTGTGACCATCCCAGGGTCCACGTGGACGCAGCCGCAGGGGCAGCGGTGCCGCTCCCGGGATCCACATCCTCTGCCAAAGAGTCACCGGAACACCCTGTTCAAACAAGAATAAAAGGGAGGAGGACAGCAAACCATGGCCTGCACAGAAAAGGCTCCCTAGTCCTGAAGAGCACTGATCAGATGCCTTTAAATCCTCCTTCCAAGGCATCTTCCCCAGCTATCAACATGGAATTTACACAACAGCGATAATGTCACGCTGCAGAAAACAAAATGTCATTTCCTGAGCAATGATGAACTGGTATTTGGAGCCTCCTCTGATACAGAGAAAACGAATGGCAATTTCCCTGGGAGCAGAAGCCCCCGAGCTCCTTCCCCTGCTGCTGCAGAGGGTGGATTATGCTGAGTTCTGGCAGTAACAGAACATCATTTCACTCATGCAAATGGATCCGTCCTTCAGGAACTGTTCCACGGTAACTGAGCTGAGCACATCCCATTCACAGGGATCAGGCACTGAGCACGTCTCAATGAACAGCTCCTTTGGATGGAACCTCACAGCAGAAAATTGTGTGCCTGGGACCAGGAATTTTTGAATTATTAACAAATCAAGCTACAGGAATGTAACACACTTCCATACAAGCTGCTACAAAACCGTAGCCGAACTACAGGTAGGAACACTTAACGTTAACAACATTTAACACCCAACCTCTGCTTCCAAAGGGAAAATCACTCTGCAGAGAGGATCTCATTTATACTGGCAATACCCTTACCCTCACTTCACAGCAGAGGAAAAGGAGGTGGAGCTGTCAGAGGGCACCACAAAGCCTCCCCTGGGATCACGTCTAGACGTGTGGTGCTGGGAGAGGTCCTCAGGCACCCGAGGCATCCGCCCGGGGCTGGCAGATGTGACAGGGGACCCCTGGGAGCTGCTTTGCTCCCTCTCTGCTCCCTCCTGGAGCGGCAGCTGGAGGCCACACAAACACCCAGGGGCACCTCCGGCAGCTCCGCACATCTGCCCGGGGCGGCAGAGCCGAGCCTGCAGGGGCTGAGTGTGATCCCAGCTTTGACCTCTGCTTCTCCCCCCAAGCACAGGATCAAACACAACCATCACAGGATGGGCTTCTACCAGACCACTGCCCCACAAATGTGTCACAAGAGCAGAGCACTGGGGCTGTACCCACTTTTTCAGCAGTGGTTAAAAGCATTTCAGACCTTCTCACTGTGAATTCGCTGCTCAGCAGAGGCTTCTGTGCCTAAAACCACCAGAGCACAGGCTGAGCTGGGGGCCGGTGGCTGCCTGCAGGGACTCACACAGGGATAACCATGTGCATAAAAATTGCAGGGGGTTAAGGGTCTGGGAGCAGCAGGAGCCCAGATCTTCATTATCCCTGCCCTGGAACCTGTGCTGGGACAGCAGGAGCCCAGATCCTGGTGATTCCTGCCCTGGAACCTGTGCTGGGACAGCCCTGGCCCCAGTTATCCCTGCCCTGGAACCTGTGCTGGGACAGCCCTGGCCCCAGTTATCCCTGCCCTGGAACCTGTGCTGGGACAGCCCTGGCCCCAGTTATCCCTGCCCTGGAACCTGTGCTGGGACAGCCCTGGCCCCAGTTATCCCTGCCCTGGAACCTGTGGCGTGGCTCAGGCTGGTGTTACCCTTCCCAGGCACGGAGCGGGCAAAGGCATTCCCTGTCCCGTGCTCTTCTCCCGAGCTGTGGAATCTGTGGGCGGCTCGGGTGCCCTGGCAGTGGAGAAAAGAGAAGTTGTTAGCGCTGGAGCTGGCCCGGGTGACCGCCACCCCTCCTGCCCCACCAGCCTGGAGCAGGGCAGCACCGCGGCCGCTCTCCTCACTCCGGACAAACAGCCCTTGTTCCAAGCCCCCGGAACAGAACCCCGCTCCCTCCCAGCTCCCTGCCAGCTGCACGCAGGACAAACACTCCACGCCTCCTTCCGCAGCCCGAGGTCAGCCTGGCAGCGAGGGGACAGCAGGGACACTCACCGGAGCCACCCCGTGACAGCCGCAGCCGCCCGGCCGTGCCCTGTGACAGCGCCCGAACCGCGGCTCAGCTGGGGCAGCAAATCCCGCACAGTTCACTGGGCACTGCCCGCGTGCTCATCCATATGCATTAATGCAGATTTCCCGCTTTTCCACCCCTTCCAAGGCCTGACTTCCCAACTTGGTGGGTTTTCCCTTTTTTAAGGCGATTGTTCTCGTCCCTGCGGAGCAATTCCCACGCAAAGGCACAGGTAGTTCCGAGCCGACTCTTTATTGACCTAAACGAGGTCACATGTTCAAAAATTCCAAATTGTGGCTCTAAGACAAATGAGTAAATATCCCTCTCCCCCCCTCCCACATTCTATTGCTGGAAAAAAGAAGCCATCTCACTCAGACTGGAGCAATCCACTGGATTTAATACTTTTTTTTTTTTTCCAAACCCAGAGAATGTCACCACAAATCCAAATTCCATCCAGCATTTTTTGTCCCAAAGTCTCTCCTGGATGTTTATTTCGGAATGGTCTACATTAAGCCAAAGCAAGAGCATTTTAAAGCAATGCAGGTATTATTTCTTCAAAAGGAAAAATGAAGTCTGATACTCCGAAACCAACCACAGCCGCAGCCAGAACAGAGCTGGGACAGACCCCACGATCAGCAGCACACGCTCAGCTTCAATCCAAATGTGCACTTTATACACGATGAAAGAGAAAATAAAAAGCAGTAACAGAAACAGCTCCATGACGTGGGGTTTTCAGAATGAATCCAGCGCTGGGATTGGAATATTGTGGACACTCTGCTCATTAACAGGGATTTACCGGGTGGGCAGAAGCCCATAGGACTGCCCTGAGGCAGCAGCTTCACACAGGTCATTAATTGGGAAATAACACAAAACCAGGGAGCAGCAGGTGGGAGCCTGGTTTAAGTCATTAATAGGAATTTGCTATAGTTTGGGAAGAGAGCAGCGAGGAGAAGGATTTTCCCTGCTTTCACTGGTGAAAGGCTGTTCTCAAAGCACCACACGGGGTTAAATGTCACCCATTCGGGACACTGAACAGAGCAACCGCAGTGCTGGGGGTGATGAGCGGACTGCGGCCGCCAGCCCTGTTTGTCTCCAGGCTCCAAATGTCTCTCCTTCATAGCCAGCTTCCCAACCACACTCACAGCTCACTCTGGCAGAGCCTCTGCCCATCACTGTGACTTTCTTCAGGCCACTACTTAATTAGAGGAGCACTGCTAATGAACTGCCCCAGACCACACAGCCAGTCCCAGCTCACCGGGCCATCCCTGCCCACATCCACTTGCTGCACACGTCCTGGGTCACTTACACTTCCTTAGAGACACCACCCTGGCACTCCTCCCCTGCTCTCCGGCACAGCCAGGGGTCAGTGCCAAAGGCCAGGGGGGCAATTCCCTTCCCAGAGCCCCCACAGCTCCAGAGGGGCTCACACGGGGGCTGCGCTGGCTCTGGGCACAGCAGGGGCTGCCCAGGTTGCTCAGGGATAGTCTGGACGCACGCCTGGCCTGCCTGGTGTCCCAGAGGGAAAACAGACCAAAACAACTCGGCACACCACCAGTCTGCAGGAAGTGCAGAGGGGAACAGCAAGGACATGCTCACATCCCCTTGGAGTGAATTCAATGTGGAGACTGCACTTGGATGTTCTGAGGGACACGAACAGGGCAGGGATTTATCTGTGTCCTCCATGGAGCCTCACTCCTCATCCCTCACTCCTTCCAGGCTGCTCAGAGAAGCTGTGGCTGCCCCTGGATCCCTGGAAGTGTCCAACGCCAGGCTGGACAGGGCTTGGAGCACCCCGGGATAGTGGAAGATGTCCTTGCCCATAGCAGGGCATGGAATGAGATGCTCTTTAAGGTCCCTTCCCGCCCAAATCATTCTGGGATTCCATGATTCTCTGAATCCTGCTCCTGACCCAACTCTGACGAGGGTCTGAGGTAGCCTCGAAAGAGAACAGTCCTGCTTGAAACAGGCCCCCAAAATATATTAAAATGCAGGGAAACCTGAAAAAAAAAAGAAAAGGGAGCAGAGCAAGGTCCCGAATCCATTATAAATAGCAGCAGAAAGCAGAGACATTTAGCAGCGTCTCTCCAAGACGAGCCGGCTCCTTGCCAGAAAGACAGAGCCAAAGGCATCAGTCCCTCACTCCCCTTCTGCTAATTGTAAATTCAAGTTTAATGCCAAACCCACAGAATGCCAGATCGGACTGGTCTCTCAAGCAGAAAGCTAAATTATACATATTGCTGTGTCTGAACTAAATTCCTCAGACAGAACGGAAGGAAGAGGGGTCTGGAATAAGGCAGAATCATTGATATTCGGAGAGGGCCCTGTGACTCTCGCAGACAGCTCATGTGTGCCGGCTGCTGGGAGAGGGAGGGGATTCCACAGAGAGACAGAGTTACCATGACTCCATCTGACCCGATTAGTTTGGAAAGGACAGGAATCCTCCCCAAAAGGTACCACTGCTGCCCCTGGGCGCAGGGTGTTACACAACAGGAGGCCTCACAAACTTCTCTTCCCATCGCTGTCACAGAAACACGCGGAGTTACTGAACCAGTCATTTCTATTCAGTTTTTTCCGGATGTTTTGCAGGAGTTTGAGGTGTCTCCTCCCTCCTGCTGCACAAGGTGTGCAGGGAGCCCTGAGCCCTCTCTGCCCCACAGCTGGCACTCCTGCTCTCAACACACACACACACGTTTTTCCTAGAAGTCATTTTCCATAGAGGAAAGAGCCTGTAGGACACAGGAGTTTATGGGATGACGCCTCCAGGTTGCAAGCAGCACATTAATTTAGTAAAGGACAGAGTCAGGAGCACCATTAACAGAGGCTTCCCAAATCTTTCCCCGCTCATGATTTGCACCCATGAGCTGCCCAAAGAGCGGAGACTCCACTTCTGCATGTTCAAGGCACTTTGGAAACGCAGCATAGAAAAGTTTTATAAAAAGTTTTACTTGGAAAACAAGGAAGAACAATGACATAACTGCAGACAACAATAATAAAATTAACAAAATGCTAATGGCTACGCATTGCTTTGTCCTTGTTGATATAAAAAGTGTAACATCAGATCCAGTGTACAAATACAAAAAAAATTGTGCATAATAAATGTACTATAATACTGTACATACAGCATAAACCGTTCAATGAGAATGAATTAAATATACCTATTTGTCTCCTGACTTGGAAGACAAAAGAATAAAGTTCTATAGTCCTAGAGTCAGTGTATAAACCCTTTCCAGGGGCTGAATCACGAGCCAACGGTATCCCTGAAAATAAGCAGAGTCAAATATTCCCTTAATGGAAGCCATTATTCACGGGACTGCTGGTTATGATAAACTAGGAGAAAAAACCACAACATATCAACCGAGCCAACGTTAAATCCAGACCGAGTTCTTCCCATCTCCTGACTTGCTACTGGCACTGCTTTTGTTTGAGCCCGCTTTGGATTTCTTCCCTCTGGAACTGCTGGGGTTGTTTTGGTTGTTGTACGCCTGGATGGCGAGGTCCAGGCGGTCCTGAGCCACTTTGATTTCCCTCTGCAGGATCTCCAGGTCAGCAGGAATGTTCCCTTCGTTGCTGCCATACTGCTGTTCCTGAGCTATGTTGGCTTTGTTCTGCTTGTAGGCCATCTTGGCGTTGGACAGCTCCGTGCACTGCATCTGCTCCGGCTTCAGCGCGATGTTGTAGCCCGGGGGAGCCGACGGGGTGTTCCAGGTAAAGGGGTAGTTAAAGGTCCCAGAGTCAACCAGCTCCTTCTTCTTGGCATTCAGCGTGTCCCGGATGGTGCCAAACCCCAAGTGGAGCATCTCCCAGACATTCAGGAGCAGACACATGCAGCTCACCCCGTACATTATCAGCAGGAAAATGGTCTTTTCGGTTGGCCTGGAAATGAAACAATCGACGTTGTGCGGGCAGGGCTTCCGGCTGCACACGAACACGGGGCTCACCTGGAAGCCGTACAGGAAATACTGCCCCACCAGGAAGCCAACCTCAAACAGGGCCCTGGCCAGGAGTTGAAGGACGTAAATCCTCATGAGCCCGTCCTCCCGGATCTGCCGCCGACCGTCGTGCTTGGCTTTGGCAGGGCTCTGCTTCTCTTTACTCTCCCGGACGCTCTCCACCTCTATCTCCGGGTACATCATCGGGTCTTCCTCGTGGTCACCCTCAGCTTCCTCCAAGCCCCGGTGCTGCTTCCAGCGGATGGGCAAGCTCCTCCTCCTGGCTCTCCTGATGGCTTCGCTGCGCTCCACCATCCGGGCGATTTTATGGATGGCGTAGCCTAAATACAGCACTGACGGAGTGGCCACGAGAATGATCTGGAACACCCAGAACCTGACGTGCGAGAGAGGGGCGAAGGAGTCGTAGCAGACATTCTCGCAGCCAGGCTGCTCCGTGTTGCACACAAACTTGCTTTGTTCATCATAATAAATGGATTCTCCTCCCACAGCAATTAGGACAATCCGAAACACAATCAACACTGTCAGCCAGATTTTGCCAACAAAAGTTGAGTGGTTCTGGATCTCCTCTAACAGGCGGGTCAGAAAACTCCAACTCATGGTGGTCAAATGAGTTTATCTAAAAAACAAACAGAACCCCCAAATATTTATGAGTTTATCAGCTCGAGCCTAAACTCAACCAAGAGAGTCCAGAAACACCAGACTTTTACACCCAACACCCATCCATGTTTGTGACCATCACCTGCTATCGGGATCCAGCTGCCAGAATTTGCTTGAAGATCCTACGTCTCCTCCGCAGGCTTTTGAGGAATCTGCTATAAGAAAAAGCAGCAATTCAGTGTCATTTCATTAAAAAATGCACTCCCAAAGCTACTCCCCAGCCCAAGAGAGAGATACAGCTGCTCTGGATGTCACAGGTTGATAAAAACATTTAGAGTGGAAGCTGAAGACTCCAAAACACAGTGGCTGGGAAGACAAGTGCCCATGAGATTTTTGGGTGCTGTTGGCCACGTCCCACCACTGACAAGGGGATTTATTTTAACTTGTTACAGCCTGGGCTGGTGATCATGGTCTCAACCACAACCCACGGGAGACACTGTTGTCTCCAAGGGCAGTACCAGCTGTCCTAACTCAGGAAGGGGTGGCCCAGTCCACTTGTGATGCAAAGGCAGGACAACCTGGTGGCCTGAGAAGTGTCACCCTGCAGGGACAGCCTAGGGACAGGGCTGGGCCAAGGAACTCCTAGCTGTGCTCCAACTATCCTGTGGATGGATTTGGGTTCAGTCCCTCTGGGAGGCTGAAGAGCTTCCTCCCAGGTTCAGAAAAGATTTCAGTGTGGATTTTGTAGTGCAAACCTGGTTAGAAAGAGTTACCTGTCAAAACTTTTAGAAGAGCTACTCTACAGAAGTGAGTGGTGGGTGGGTGAGGGGAGAGGGGACAGCGCTGGCAGGAGCCGAGCGAGCGCCGGAACTGCCGGGCCTGGCCGTGCTCCCAAACGGGCCTGGCACAGCATCCTCACTGCCAGAGGCAACTCTGCCAAATTCCAACGGCTGCGGATTCCAGGTTGCCCAGAGAAGCTGTGGCTGCCCCAGCCCTGGAAGTGTTCAAGTGCTCAAGGTTGGACGGGGCTTGGAGCAACCTGGGATGGTGGAAGCTGTCCCTGCCTATGGCAGGGGGTGGCACTGGATGGGCTGCAAGGTCCCTTCCAACCCAAACCATTCCATGACTCCAGGATAAATTTGCAATCCTAACAGTAAAAATCCCATCCTTGGAAACTCCCGTCTGGCAACACTTTGAACAAAGCCCAGCAACACTGCATGCCCTCTTGGAGCCCCAAGGAGTAAAACACAAGAAGAACTGTTGGACACTGTTAGAGCAACAGGGGATGAGGCATCTTTCAGACCTTTGATGATGTCAAATATCAGTTTGTTAAAGATTATTAAAAGAAATTATTACATCAGAACAACATTGGGTGACAGATCCTAAACCCAGAACTGGACACATCTCCAGCACTCTGATCTTAAAAGGGATTTATTCTTAACCTGAAGAAATTCCAGGAGACTGGAAGAAAACTAGTACTTGGAACTATTCAACTTCTTCCACGTAACTACAGAGTTGTTTATAGGCAAAATAACGAAATATGAGGAGATGCAAGCAATGCAGAATTAAAGGATATAAATGTAACCTCCCTCTGGTGGAATTCAGTGTTTCACTGAAAACCAAAGAGCAGGGACATGGTGCGGATGGGCTGTGCAGGACATTTGATTTATCACTTCACGACAGTGGGAGAAAAAAAATAGCACAGGAGAGTACTAAAAAAGGCCATATTAAGGGGATCAGAAGTAACACAAGTCTTGACAAATGATTCCCACATTAGATCCAAGATCAGTTCCATAATTACAGCAGTTCTGAAAATCCCTGGCAGCCAGGCTGGATCTTCCCAAGATCGGCTGGGGAGTGGCTGCTGACAAAACAGGCACACGGGACACGAGTTTGCAAGCTGAGAACTGGAGATGAGAGCTACCAGTGACACAGGAAAACACGGATTGCTGGAGAGGCTGAGGCCCCTGGAACAGCCCCACTGCCTGAACCACACTCAGTGCAGCTCAGGAGCAGCAAAGCAGGGTTTTGTAACAGAGGGAGATGCTGCTGTGGGGGTCAGTTAAGAGGGAAGGGAGGGAGGCTCCTGAAGGATCAGGTTCTCAAGGAGAGCTGCTGACATGGAGCAGGTGATGGATGTGACCCCTGGCTGTGCCACCTGCAATCAGGAGCCAGGAGGGTGATCTTACCTCCTTGTTAGCGAGACAGCCCTGGGCGCCTGCGGCTGCATCCTTCAGCAGTTGCTCCAACATCAGAGAGTGGATACAGGAGGCTCAAAACCAGCTGAGGGATGGGGAAGATGCCTAAAAGTGAGTGATTTAGAGAGATCAATTTGTTTAGTTGGGAAACATAGGAGGAAAATGAAAGTGCATCCCAATAGCAACGAGTCAGGATCATGATGTGTGTCATCAAAATTACCAATTAAGACAAAAATCCCCAGCCTTCACTCAGGTGGACAGGCCAGCTGCACGCAGCCCTGAAGAGAGACGTGTTTAAATCAGATGTGCTCCATAGCAGCTATTAGAGGTGCATGCAATCCTCCCAAGGCTTCCATCCAAGTTCCTCTTCAACACAACCCTGCTGCCATCTCCACAGAGCACTGGCTGAAACAACACGTGTTTAACAGGCAAAGAGAGCAGAGGTTCCAGTCCCAGTGCAGCCCCCACCTGCAGCAGGGGCTCTGCGCCCCCATTTCAGAAAGGCACCCAAGGCCAGCTCTGCCACCCGAGCTCTGAGTCAGTGGGATGAGACAGCGCTTCAGACACCCCTACACGCAGCATCTCCCACTCAGATTCAGAGTCCACATGAGGGGCAAAGGGAGTCTGGGGGTCCTGCATGTGCCTGAGAAGTCTCCAATGGGCAGCCATGGCAGGTGAACCCCACATCTGGAACAGGAGGTTAACAGAGGGGAGGAGCCCCAATACCCCCTCCCACCACACTGCTCGGCCCATCTCATCACCCTGGGCACCGACAGGACAGGTGTGTCCCCACTGACATGTCATGATTCATCCACTAAAAAAGAGACAAAACCCAAAGGAGTTTAAGAAGGGGTTAATTCTTATTCCCTGAAAATGTCAGGGCCACACTTTTCACTGAAAGTAAACTACTAAGTAAATTTGAAATTAATTAAACACTGTTGCCAATGCAAATTTGGAGTAACAGCAGGAACCAGCCTTTAAATTTTCATGTACTGTCACATTCCTCAACAGTTAAGGACAGGGAAGTTTGAAATGAGTGCAGGTTTCAGTAAGAGAATCTTTACTTTTAGACAAGCTGCTACCTCCCATCTAAGAAATTTCTTCGAGGTATGTGCCAGCTTTTCATAGTGTATTTTCTACCTGCAGACAGGTACAACAACAACACAGGAATCATTCCTGTGATTCTCAACCCAAATTCCACCAGTTATATCAATGCACAGAGTGCCAGACCCACGTACAGACGTGTGCTGGGGTTCCCACAGCCCTGGGATACAGGAGGATTCATCCAACCTGTGGTTAACAACCAGGACCTGCCAATTAGTGGGTCCTGGCTGTGGAGCTCTGAAGCTGCCCAAGAGCTGATTCTCTTCGCCAAGAAAGTGTCACTTTGTCCATTTAGTCCTAGTCCTGAGCAGAGCTGCTGGGACAAACACAGGAGGACTCACGAGCAGGCAAAGAACTTCCTGGTCTTTAAGGAAATGTTTTGGTTCAAGCAAAATGACCAGTCATTAAATCTTAAAAAAGGCTCAGCCCATCCAAATTAAATACAGTACAAACCCAAGAACTTCCAAGCGGAATTACGGTAGTGTCCTTCCGTTCTGCAGGATCAGCCAAGGTTAGAGAGGCACATTCTGCCTCTCTGCCACGAGCTGCAGCACCCAGACACATCACAGTAACCTTCACCCAGCGTACACCCACGGCGCCTGCATCTGTTGTTTCTGGCAACATTTAACTCAATAATTTTCCAGTGTTTGAAAGAAAAGTCTATGGACACTGACACGCATCTGAGAAAGGCAGAATGTCAGCAATTTCAGCTAATTTAAGTCATGCCAGAAAGTGCATTTGAGAGAGACTTTCATTCCTTGTATTTGTCATAAGTTCATTTCAGCACTTCCAGTGGAGGAGGCTCCTTGGAGCGGGCAGGATCCATGATGAAATATCAGGAGGCTTATCTCTGACAGCGGGCTGGCTCCTGAACTAAAGCTTTGCAGGCACTGACATCCAGAGAGAATGAAAAAGAATTTGGAGCAGGTACATGGGAAAACAGAAATCAGCTTCAGGTGAAGAATTTCTGGAGTTAACACGGCTGTTGTTCACATACAGCCAGGGAATGGCCCCTCAGGTGTGCCCCCTCCTCTACCCGGCCTGTGGGGGGGTTGGCTATGAATTTAAACATTTCAACATTTAAAATTTCACCTCCTTTCAGCTTTCTGCTCTAACAGCGACGGCCTCCCGCCACTCAGGGAGGGAAGAACTGCTCCATGGAGCAGCAGTTGCTGTAAAATCCTCAAAATCCTGCCCTTGGATGGGACAGCTGAGGTGTGGCAGGGACAGCGGTGGGGCAGGAGATAGGAGGAAGCTGGAACGCTCCTGCAGTGTCCCCATTCCCCTGAGATGGAGGGCACCAGCAGGGCAGGAGAGCCAGACCAGGTGGGTGTTAAGGCAGCCTCATTCCGGGCTGTGGAATCCCAAACACCTCTGGAACCATCTCCTGGCCTTGTTTCGGCACAGACTGGGCCCAGCCCAGTACAAACTGGATCCCCTTGGCTCCAGCCCAGTACAAACTGGCAGCTACAGCCCAAAGCACCTGAGCATGAGGGTGCAGGGAGTGCTGGTTTGGGTCGGCATTAGGCAGCCTGTGAGGATCACGGAGTTGGACTGGATGATCCATGTGGATCCCGTCCAATCCAAGCTCTTCTGTGACGTTTCTATGGCACCAGGATTCGTTTCATGTCATTCCATCAGTGACAAAAGTGGAGCTGGGCACAGCCTCCCCATGTCCAAGGATGGCACCAAGCTGAGGGGCACAGCTGATACCCTGGAGGGAAGGGATGCCATTCCCAGGGATTCTGACAGCCTGGAGAAGCGGGCCCATGGCAACCTCCTGAACTTCAACAAGGCCAACTGGAAGGTCCTGGAGCCGGGCTGGGGCAATCCCCAACAGCAGCACAGATTGGGGGTAGGTGGACGGAGAGCAACCCTGCAGGGATCCCGGAGGATGAAGAACAGGACGCGAACCAGCAACAGCCCAGAAATCCAACTGTACCCTGGGCTGCATCCAAAGCAGTGTGGGCAGCAGGCAAAGGGGGAATTCTCTGGAGCCCCCGGCATGTGATGGACATGGACCTGATGGAGGGAGCCCACAGAGATGCTCCAAGGGCTGGAGCACCTCTGCTTTGGAGATAGGCTGGGAGAATAGGGGTTGTTCAGCCTGGAGAAGGAAAGGCCCTGGGGGAGACCATTTTGTGACCTTTCAGTATAAATGGAGCCTGTAAGAAAAATGAGGACATTCTATCAAGGCCTGTAGTGACAGG
Organism: Eulacestoma nigropectus; assembly: GCA_013397775.1. Lineage (NCBI taxonomy): Eukaryota > Metazoa > Chordata > Aves > Passeriformes > Eulacestoma > Eulacestoma nigropectus. Next base: position 315,590 of record VZTE01000040.1, read on the forward strand.
ACAAGGGACAATGCTTTTGAACTATGAGCGGGCAGGGATAGATGAGACATTAGAGATATTTTACCATGAGGGTGGGGAGGCCCTGGCACAGGGTGCCCAGAGCAGCTGTGGCTGCCCCTGGATCCTTGGAAGTGTCCAAGGCCAGGTTGGATGGGGCTTGGTCCGGTGGAAGGTGTCCCTGCCCTCTGATGGCAGGGAGTGGAGAGTCCCTAAATTTCCACAGTTCACCAGCACCTCCTCAGAGGTTTCTCTGCAGACTTCCTTGCCTTGAGGCAGTTGTTAAGGAGGATGAATGTATCTACAGAAGACTTTTTTCCTCCCTAAATTACGTCTTCCCAGGTCACACTAATGAAATTTGATTAATTTATTAATGATTTATTTGTTTTGTTTTGTTTTTAAGCAGTTTAAAGACATGTGCTGAGCAGGAAAAAAAAAGAAGAAATGCACAGCAATTCTGTTGTTAATCAAAAGAGGTTTCATGCTGCATGAAAGTGAAATTGGGCCCACAGGCTAATTAAAATAGGATTTGAATTAGGATGAATGAATAATTAGCATTATTCATTCAAATCTCTTTTACATTGAAAAGTAAGAAATTACATGATTTACAAGTACTTTTGAGGAAGCAGAGGGGTTCCTTTTTTTTTTTCAACCTGGAAAATGAGTAAGACTTTACCGCTCAAGAAAGGAGAGAGCCTTGGCCAGACCCAGCACTGGAATGGTGCCAAGACATCCTGAATCCTGGTGAGCACTGTACTGCTGCCACCTGCATTCCCTGAGCAGCAATTCCAGTGTCCATTCTCCTGAGTGACACGAGGATGTGGGGATATCCCTGGGATAAGACAACTCACAGGTATCATCCTTCTATCCTTTGTGAAGGAACTGGGTTCAATCACCACCAACTTTACTCTTATTTTCAGCAATGAAGATGAAAAGGAATAAGAAAAGTGCACTAAATTTTATTTTTAATCTTATAGAATACTTGGGAAGGAAAAGGCTGGGACTTTTTGGAGAGCACACAGTGCTCTTTCAAATAAATACTCTGTCATCTGGCAGGGCTCACGTGGCAACAGCAGAGAATGGTTTGGAAAAAGCCACAATGTCAATGTCAATTTGGAAACCATTTCTGAATGGTGCCTTCCAATCCCAGGCATGCTAACAAGGCTCTCCTGATTCCCAGACCAATCCCCCGAGTCTAAAAACCCCACGTTTAATTATGAGACCACAGATCCTATGTGGGATATAAATAGAACAGGAAAATATGGGTAAGAGGTAGGGATATAATAAGATTCTTGAGCTGTCAAAAAAATAAAGATGTCAAGTACGTATCTTTTTGAAAATCAACATATACCCACCCGAGCATTCAGCTTACAGATAAACTGGAATTTGCAGCTAAGACATGAACCTCCGGTCGCCTCGGCATGCCCTCTAGGTACTGCTAACACGGGAAGCCAAGTGACAATTTTAGCAACACTCCCCCGCAGTGACAAAATTCAAATGAAATCACGACGTGTTTCGTGCTGGCCCAAACCAGCTTTTACTGCACCTACAGCAACCGTGCTGCTCCAGAGGAAGCAGCGTGTCCAGGGCAGGCACCCCGGAACGCGCAGATCCCGGCGTGGAAGAGCGGAGTCCGTCGGAGCAGCACGAGGACAGGACGAGCCGAGCCTGACTCGAGTTCATCTGAGAGCAGGAGCCTGCAGTGACAACGGGCTCCCTGGAAAATGGAGGCTGGGCTGTACAGGCTCTGTCACCTCATGAGACTTTCCGAGGCCCGTTGTGGGGTCTGTGTCAGCCTGAATCCCTTCACGCACGCTCGGCAATCAGCATCCCTTCCGAAGGACGGGAAGGAGGTGTTCCAGCTCAGAGACTGCGAGAGCGAGCTCCCAGTTTGGCACTTCTTGGAGCCTGACACCAGCCTGAGGCTGCTCCTCACACCTGTCCTGCAGACTCCAGGTATCAGGAGGCAGAAGGAGCCCCAGGTGATGCCAGCACTGTGGTGATGTGAAATGTGATCAAGGAGGAAACAAAGTGGTCAAAGGCTCGTGCGCTGCTTCAGCCTGCACCAAAACCCCGGCTCCCCGGGCAGCCTCGGTCACACCGACACCAAACCCTGGGGCACGAGCAGAGTGCTGGGACTGGACCTTGGGGCAGGAACAAATCCCCTCCTTCACAACCTGCTGGCAGAGGAGGAATAATCCAGCAAGGAACAGCTGCTGGAGCTCAGAACCAACCCAGTGTTTACTCCACCAGAGCTCTCCCTCTCCTCCAGCCTCACACATCTCACAGTTCCTCTCCACCACAGTTTAACCCCACTGAGCCCGGATGGTTTGAGCAGCTGCCGCAGGAACTGGGCTCCTGCAGCACTGGCAGGTCCAGCACGACCCCCCAGGCCCTGCCTGTTCCGGCCCTGCTGCTGCTGCGCTTGTTCCTCCCTGCAGAGGAGCCAGTAAAGCACAGGAAAACTCCCCTGTGTAATTCAGTTGGATGTTGAAAACAAGGAATTACAGAGTAGGTAAAGGACAATTCTATTTTTTTAAGAATTAGAATCTGAAGCTCAAGCCATACTAAGAAAACACCCAACACTGCTGTTCTGAGATCAAGACCAAGTGTTTGACCAAATCCTGAGCTCTTGGATTGCCAGCCCAGGCTGTCTGCAGACTACAGGGCTGGGGACTGATACCTTTAAAATCCAAAGATCTGGAGGGCATCCTTGAGAAACACTGTTCCTACCAGCTGAAGTGACCATAGACTGGGTGAGCGTGGCCTCAGTGGATTCAGGTGCACAGAACACCCCTGAGTGTGAGCTGTCAATTCCCATTCTCCCACACCACGGGGATCCTGCAGGCTTTTCCATGAGGTGATCAGATCACACACAGACAGCACTCATCTCCCAAACACCAGATTCCCAAACACCATCTGATGAGGCACCACTTGCTCAGCTCAGGGTTACTAAACCTCTTGACAAAATCTGAGGCCAAACACCCGAACAACAACTGGTCTGGGGCTGTGACAGCTCCTTTGTAAGTGACAGAGCCACCTCTTTACTTCAGTCACTTCTGAAGGTGCTTAACCCCTAAGTTCCCTTGTACCAAACGCATCACTCTCAGAAATGTGCAGTGTTCTGGTAACTGGTAGTTTAAACCATCACATTTTACATCTCAAAGCAGGGTCAACCAGAGCAGGTTGGAAGGCCCGTGTCCAGCCAGGTTTTAAATACCTCCGAGGCTGGACACACCACAAGCTTTCTGGGCAGCCTGACCCTAATAAGCATCTCCAGGGATGGAGACCCCACAAGCATTGAAAAGTCACATTGGGAAGTCTGATCCTACACCTGACCATGCTCACAGTAAAAAAAGCTTTTCTTATGTTTAAGTGGACTTTTCTGTGTTTCAATTTTCCATCGCCATTCCCTGGGCACCATGGAGAACAGTCTGGGACAACAGCAACAGCAGCAAAGCAATTTTTCCTGTAAGAATGAACATCATAGAGAGGGGACAAGTTGCAGGGACTTGAGCCACACAAGCAAGTGAAATTGTGACCTGAGATCCTTCCCCCTGCCAGTGCGGGACAACTGCCACACAGTGCTACTAGTACTGGCAGGATATAACACAATACATTTATTAAAATATTAAAAATATTGTACAGTTGCCTATTGCACCTGTGCTCCCAGCAGTTATTTTAACAAATATGGCAAATGGAAGGGTAAAGATGGAAAAATTGCAGTGGGGAGAATGACAAAAGGCAGGTCCTGAGTGACCAAGAGCAATTCAAGCGAGAGTGTGATGGATCAGGGCTGAGGTTCCTCACACACCTGCCAACGAATCCCAGGGATTCAGCCCCTTTTGGGACACACTCGCCAGTCTGGGAACAGCAGAGGGAAGGAAAGAAAGGGCAGGAGAGTGTCCTGCTGCAAACTCAGGGCTGCACCCGGGGACACGCAGAGGTGAGCAGAGCCCGGACAATGCAAACCCACCTGAGAGCTCAGACCAGGACCCCGAGCGCTGCAGCGACGCAAGAAGGAACAATCCTGTTTCCCCGGACAGACCCCCAGGGGTCCAAAGGGAAGAACACACAGAACCTCTGGGTGTTGCATCCCCAGGAAGCACTGAGGGACAGGCACTGCTGGAGAGCAGCAGCCTCTGGACAGGCTGGAGCATCCATGCGCTTACCTGGATCCCTCCAGCTCTCTGGCAGTGAGGTCTGGGGAAGGCCATCCTCACCACTCCCATACCGTTCCAGTCAGGCATCAGAGAGATTCCCCTGCCTTGATTTGATTAGTGATTCAAATAACCACAACACCCCTTTAGCTACACCCGATTCCACTGCAGCCAACAGCTCCACAGCGTTTCCCCACCGGGCTCCTCCTCTGCGCTCAGAGGGATGAGTGTCAAAAGAAAATGACACACTGGAGGCAGCTGACCCAAATATCACTCTCACGGCCATTTCGGGAAAGGAGAGAGAAGCCAAAAGAGAGAAATTCTGTCAGCTCCTGTACATCAAAACCAAAGGCTCTCACTTGGCTGAGCGGGAGGCAATCGGATGGGGATGAACACCTAATGCTCCCACCACCATCTTATGACAGTCGAGAAACTACGACAGTGTTTGCTTCATAGATAAGCCTCAAAAACTACCATGAACAGCTTGTAAATGAAACAGACACCACACACCCCGACACAGTCTGCCACAACGTCCCCAGTCACCCATCCAGCAACATGGCAGCTGCTTCTCCGTGACCCACATTCAAAAAAAAGACTTTTATTCCCCAGCTCTGTCATCTGCTCGTAGGAGCCACCGCCTCAGCCTACGACTCCACCAAATCCACGTCATGTTTTCTACAACAGCAGCTCTGCAGAGAGGGAAGGATGTTCAGAGTCAGAGGGGGACATTGCAAACCAAAGCCTCACCACTGCAAACCCTCCCCGCCGTGCTGGGGCTTTCAGGCCACCCAGCACTTGGAACAGCTCTGCTAAACTGAGCCTGGACTGTTCCTGTGCTGGGACACGGAGGAGCAGAGAGCCTTGCAGACCCCTGTGACTTCACCCAACTCTACATCTCCCCAGGTGCAGAGCGCCAAGCTGAGCAGGACCAGCTGTGCCAGATGGCACAACAGCCCATGAGGATGGTGTTGGGATGGACAGCCAAGGCCAGCACCTCGCCAGAGAACAGGTCCACAACAAGCCAGCACCTCGCTCACTCTACTGCTGCTTCAACTTCTCCCAAGTGCTACTAAACCACAGAAACAGTTGAAGAGTTTTGTTTCAATAAAGTTGGTTTTACACACAGTTTATTCTGAGACAAGGAGCACAGTAAGGCAGCAGATTGCCATACTGGCATTAAAATGTTACTCCAGCTTGAGTTCAACAGGAGTCTTAACAGCTTTATTTTGCCAAAGACAAAATTTAGAATATAAATATGCACATAGATTCACTAAGTGACTTATTTGTTGAAAAGAAAATTCCTGTAATGAAATAAGAAACATAAAACTGTCCTTTTCTGAAAGACTCGAATACTTTGAGATCCCCTTGGGAAGAGACCTGAAGCACTGATGAACTCCCTATGCTCCATCACTCCAGCTGGGAAGCACACACACCAACTGGGGCTTTTCCCGCTGAGAACAGCTGGAAATAACTCCTATTTTATGAAAGGAGGCCAGAAGCCCTTTTCCCAGTGACAGGCACACTGCACCAAGCACACAGTGGCAGGCGGGTCAGCTTTTCCACCTGACTGCTTTTCCTGGCCAAGGATTTTATCAGACTTATTATCGACACAGACTGGGACAATTAGCAGCAAACCGAAGGCAGATCAGCCTCCCCAATGCTTGAGCCAGGCATGAGACTTGACAGGGGAGCACCAAGGGGCCCAGGGGATGGGATGTACTGTGTTGTGGGGCTGCTGAGGTAGGAAAAACCCACTGAGACACTGCAGCCACAACTGTGGTCAGGGCGACAGTGCCAAGCTTCCCCCAGATTCTTATTTCCAAGCTTCCAAGATCTTAGGAAGGTGGTGACATCTTGTTAGTCACTGAATGAACTTCATGCTTGTTCTGTAGGTGTTCTCTTCAAGCTCCAACCAGGAGCCAGCAGATCACCTCTATTTGGCACGACCCTGGACTGCACAAGAGCCAGGCCACTTCCCAACACAAAGCCGAGCAGGTCTGCTTGCAAAAACCTTCTTAATACAAAGGGTAATTGAGCATCTGCTGTATCACACCTCACTCACTCTGACAAAGGGCAATTAGCTGCAGATAAGACCACTCCTGATAAGGAACCACTGGTTGTTTGGTGGATTGTCTCATTAAGGCAATCACACCTACTCTGCCAAACACAGTCACAGACTGGTTTGGGTTGGAAGGACCTTAAAGTCCATCCAGTGCCACCCCCTGCCATGGGCAGGGACACCTTCCACTATCCCAGGGTTCTCCAAACCTCGTCCAACCTGGCCTTGGACACTTCCAGGGCTGGGGCAGCCACAGCTGCTCTGGGCAACCTGTGCCAGGGCCTTACCACCCTCATGGTAAAATATTTCAATGCCCCATCTAACCCTGCCCTCTCTTAAAAGTTTAGAAGTGTTGTCCCTTGTCCTGTCACCATAGCACCTGGTAAAAAGTCCCCATTTTTCTCCTAAGCCCCTCTATAAGCTGAAAGGCCACAGTAAGGTCTCCTCAGAGCCTTCTCTTCTCCAGCTGAACACCCCCAGCTCTCCCAGCCTGTCTCCAGAGCAGAGCTGTTCCAGCCCTCAGACCATTCCCACCTCACATTCCCACCTGTACCTTGACAGTCTCCCTGCAGAAAGCCACCACCAGGAACAGGCTCAGCTTTAATGTTACTAAAAGAGATGCCAAACCCATCCAGGGAAAATTATGTGACTCCTTCACACACAACTCACAGCACCAGGAACAGCTCCAGGCTCTTGGCCAGCCCCTTCCCCTGGGACTCACTGGGAAACTGGTTCCCAGTGCAGGGACTGGGGGAGGAAGTTACAGAGCAAAGAGCCAAACTGAGGAGTCACAGCAGGGAGGGCTGGATGGATTCCCTGAGGGGTTAACGGAGCGTGGAGATGGACCCCGGCTTGGGTACAGCCATTCCTAAAATTGTCTTGGGACAGGGAAGCAAGTGTCTTGTCAGCTCTGCAGGACGGGGGTTGTGAAGAAAATCCTGGCAAAGTGCAGTTCTCCAAACCCAATGTTCACACAGGACTAATGACACAGAGCAGAATTAAAGGGCATTGATTATCTGTATAAATACAATAAACCAGGGGAAAAGTCAACGTGGCTTCTGCAAAGGCACTTCCAGCCCTGCAGAGGGCTCCAGATCTCCTGGGTTTTAACCTCTGCGAGTCTCTCTCATCTAAGGCTTCCTGTAGGGACCCCAAAAGGCCACCGGAAAAGGGACTGTTCCTGTATGGAGAGACAACTGGGTGGGAGACAAGGGAGTAGGAGTAAACAGCCATTTCCTGCAAGGGAGGGAGGCCAGAGCAGGGGTCACAGGGAGAGGCTGGGACTTGTGCTAGGCCAGGACACTGTCTGGATGTGACCCAGGATCCTGATGGAAATATTCAAGGGCAGGTGGATAAGCAACCATGAAGAGCAGCACAGGGACCATATGAGTCTATGCAACCTGGAAATAAAATGGCAGATGGAATTCCACATGGATAAAGTGATGCATACATTGAATAAAAAAAAAAAAAAATCTCAATTTCACCTAAAAATAGATATGCCCTGAGATGGCCTCCGCAAGCAGGAGGTCTTGGGGCTGTCAGGCTGCTCTGTGAACGCTCTGGCACTGCTCAGCACAGCCCCAAAACAGCGTTTCACCAGTGTAAGAGGACAAGCACACCCAGCACACGTGGCCGTGTCACCATGTGCCTGTGACACACATCAGGGCATGTGGCTCTGGTCACTCTGGCCAGCTCCTATCCTGGGAACAGAGGAGAACAGAAGGAGCTTGGAGAAGAGTTAGGGTGGTGGGAAGGACAGTGAAAGGGAAGGCAAGGACAGTGGGGGAAGAAGAGTGAAAAAAAGCAAGAAGGCTGAGGGGGGAAACAAGCAGGGAGCTGTGACACCTGGAGTAGCCTGGAGAAGGAAAATTCCTCAAAAACTGAAAACCAGAGCAGTGCCTCAGGCAAGGGTAAGTCTGTAGGCACAAAGCAGTCGCATGTTGAGAGAGCCCAGAGCTTCTCCCATGCTCTGATGCAGCCCCCACGTGGGACAGGTCAGACACAGGACTCTGGAACGGGCAAGATTCCATCTGATCCATGTGGCTGTTCCAAAGGAGCCAGGAGCCAGTGGCTCCGAGGTGTTGGGGAAAAAGCCCCTCCATGAACCAGCTGGAAGAAAGGCACCAGCAGGCGCCAAAGGGAACAGAACTGGTACGTGGGGTTGTTCATCACTGCTCAGTTCCAGCCCCCTGGAATTCTGTACGTGCCAGACGATCCCGGGCAATCGGAACACCTGAAGGGCAGCGATGATTTATTTCTGTCCACGGCTCTCCAGCACAGCCCTCCAGGGAATTGGATTCCGCAGACACCCGGATCGATACGGTTTGGTCACAGATTGCAAAGAGAGCAAGAGAGGCGAGGAATACAAACCAAGCTGGGGACGGCACTGAGGAGGAGGCTCCAAGTCAGCTCCAGAAGGAGCAAAGACTTCACACGAACCAAGGAATAAAGATAATTTCCATATGGCTCTGTGGAAGATCGCCGTGTGCTTCCTCCCAAACACTTCAATTTTATTTTGCTTTTTAATATCTCAGGAATCACAGTTTCCACTATGAAAATTCTTCTCATTTCAAAATAGTTTAACTACATATCTGAGCACCAGCTGAGTAACTCCTGCGAATGAATCTGCTGCAAGGAAAATTCAGTCATTTCTCAACTACTTCAATGTTTATCACGAGAATCAGGAGATTTTTAGATTTTTAGGAGGACATGCTGCATGCAGGGCAGCACACCTGCAAGATACATTGGGAAATTTAACTATTTTAATTTTATGCCATTTAAAAATGTACTGACCCCAAGGCCAGCCCCATGTGCACAACCTCCACCCACCCCCTTTCGTACCTACAGACACATCTCTAACCTCAGGATTATGCAGCGCTGGGTGTCATCTTTGTCCCTGAATCCACACCACAGCCAGGCTTCCAGGAGTTAACAAGGAGTCAAAACTCCCCCTCAAGGGAACATGGGCACACACAAGACATACAATCACCCTTCCAGGCTCTTGACTATTTTAAGCATGAGAGAGATACAGAACTTCACAGGCGATGGCTTGTTCTGAGTCTGGCAGGGCTGCACCACTCACGCCGGGATGTCACCGCGGGCAGGAGTTCCATCCCCTGCTGCCACCAGCATCATCCCTCATCCTGGAGGAGCTGCATTCCCCAGGCACACCACAGCCAGACCCATGTTTAGACCCAGAAGTCATTTTTCTACATTCCTTCATCAGAAAAGCGAAGTGGAAAGAAGCATCCCCAAGACGCAGCACCTTTTGAGAAGACTTTGGGGACGTTTAGAAGAGAGGGAATGCTGTGCACAGCCACAAGCAAACACTGCCCCCCAGGACAGCAGATTAACGCCTGAGCAGGACACCAGAGCAGGGACTCAATAGAAAATAATCAAATGCAGTTGTCAGCCTCCTCCAGCGCCACCGACTGCGACATTCGGACTGGAAAGGACGGGAGGCACAATCTGCTGGTCATCCATATGGATGCCTCCCTCCCTCCCTCCCTCCTTTACCAGTATCTCAATCGAGGTCAGGCATGCACACTCAGACTCGTTTTCTGACAAATTTGTAACTAAAAAGCTGGAACTAATAACTGCAAGAGCCCAAAGCTGGTTTCATGGACTTGTTTAGGCAAAAAACCTGGCTGACTCCACCAATTTCCATCTAGGCAAGGTAATAGGGAGAAATCCTTCACTCCCATGTAAAAATGTAAATCCCAGCTCAGTGAGTCATTTAAGCACATGCCTAATGCAAAGCTTGAAACAAATCCCGCTAATAATCCGGGCTGCTCGCTTATTTACAGCTAGGCATGGCTTAAGTACCTGGATGATCTGGAAATACCCCCGAGCCCCCGGAAAAGAGCCTAAACCAGGCTGGTCTGCGAATTCATCACAGTGGTATGAGCAGAACTGCTAATATGAACCGGGGGAGGACTGTGTGTGTGTGTGTGTGTGCTGAAGCATCTGTTCAAGTTTAGGCATATAAAACATTTTTCAGCCCAGTGACTCCAGAGGGAAATGCCTCATACATCAGCTCATCTGACTCAATTTTTCCATCACATTTCCTTTAATACAGTTTTGTCCATAAATACACTATTTGTTTTTTCCAAATATAGATTTTTATTTATAGCTAGCCAGCCTTGTAACTTGTGTTACTGCTTAAAGCCCTGGGTTTGCTTTGAAACGGAATCACCTTCCTTGAAACAGAATCATTGAGGAATTATTGGCCAGTACTGAGGTATGAAACCAAGTTCTCTATGTTTGCAGAAGGAAAAGGGATTTCTTTTTGCTCCAATATTTGCCATTCTCAGTACTTCGTTCACCAGAAATTACCAGTAAGATCGTAACTGCCCAGCCACACAATGTGTATGTCAATTATCCCACACCATATCCAGGAACTTTCACCTTAAATCTTCATTGTACACCAAAACAAAGTCAAGTTTTTAAAATCCCAACCAGATCTTCCAGACAGTCCTGAATTTGGGGAGAACTGTGCGTCATTACCCGAGCAGAGATAATAATTCATATTTATGGTATGAGGAGGTCAGAAAAGGAAATGTTAACATTGCCCTTTCCCCTCCAAGGAGCATTTTGCAGATAAATTCCTTTTTGTAGCTTCTAACGGAAAGCAGTGAGCCTCCCAAAACCAGGACCAAGAATGGGCAGTGAACAGGAAATTTGGTGATTTTGATATTTTAAAAATATGGGCTTTTTCAGGAGCAGAATTTACATATTGAGCAACACTGAACACAGCAAGTGAAATGTGATTTAATACAATTCAACCATTATTAACCATAACTTGAGTCAACAAAAAGCACAGCCTGTTATTCCATGGCACAAGCACGGGACAGTGGAATTGCACTCTTGCTGCTCACGGGAAGTGCCGAGACCAGCTGCAAACACTGATAATGCCAGGGGCTCCTGCAATAAAACCTTCACCCCCTTCCAAAGCAGGGCACACGGAGGTGGCCGTGCAGCCACCCGTGAGGGGCTGGCAGCGGGTCCAGGGACCATCTGGAACTCAGGGAGTCTCCCTACCTGCTGGGCAGGAATGTGCTTCCCTGCGCAGGTCAGCAGGGATAAAGGAGAGCCGCCATAAAAATCAGGGAACATTAATGGAACTTTTTTCACAGCAATAATTTGCTTCCTATTAAGAAGATTAAAAATACATAAATCTGGAGCACAAGTCAACTCTGTGGAGCAGCAGCGCAGAACGCAAAGGCTGGAAGCAGGGTGGGAGCAAAGGATCACCTTCCCCCTAATGAGGCAGCAGCGCCCATCCCCCGGGACTGACAACAAAGGGGTCCATTATCCACGAGGGTTTCACTCCAAGTGGTTAATGATCGCTACCCTTGCCCGAGTTCCTGCCGGGCTTCAGGGAATCCTGTGCGAGCAGGAAGAGTGAGGCATGAATGAGGTACCTTGTACAAGGCAACGCTCCTTGTGATTCCCATGTTTAAAACAGGTGGCGAAAATCTGAAGTGGTGTAAGGAAAGAGCCACAAGATCAGCCCCCTCTTCCCAGCTCCATGCTGATGGTGAGGCTGCAGCCTGATTTCTGAGAATCACAGAATATCCTGAGTTGGAAAAGACCCACAAGGATCATCCAAGTCCAACTCCTGAATCCATCACTTCTCTCCTCAGCCAGCGGCCCCTTGCAGGTGCCAATGACCACAAATCACCAAAATTCACCCTAATGAGCAGGGTCTGCCGGGGCTCACACACTCTGTGGTGTTCCAGCAGCTCTCTGTGGAAAGCTCACCATCCTATAAGGAGTCTTTGCTCACCAGATTTTCAGCTGGGTCAAAAACGAGGCATCAGCGGCACTGCCAAGCCCTTGCAGCTCCAGATTCCCCAGCTCCAGCTCCCTGGAGAAGCACCAAGGTACCGGATTTTCAGCGACCCAACCCATAACGCACCCAAGGAAGGCACCTCCAGGATTATCCAACTCCTAACTGGGTGTTTCTAGGCTGCTCTGTTGGTCCTAAGTGACTGGATCACATCTAGGTACAACCTCAGACACCGGATCTCATCCTTTCCTTGGCAAAAGTGGTGGATGAGGAAAGTCTGGGGATTTTTTTTGACTCACAGAAGTTGATGGCAGTCAGCACATTACTAAATCAACAAATCTATGTGTTAAAATTCATCACAAACTCCATCAGTGATTAGATTTCACAGCTTGTAAGAGTTTTGTTCTTGTAAACTCTAGAACCATCCAAACCCAGAAAAGACTTTTCAAGATAAAGTTTCACCTAAGCAATATAATTTCCATACCAATCACCTTTAGAAGCACAGAATCATTTAGAAAAATAGTGCCTGCAATTAAAACTCTTCAGGGTGTACCAAAATCTTTGCTAAATTCTTAAAATTGGTCTCAACTTGCCCAGCATCTGGGTTTGAACTTTCCCCCTACCAAGGGCTGGGAGCCCTGGAATTCCTCACCTCCTGCACATTCCCAACCCTCTTGGGGCTCCTCTCTGCCGTGTTCAAAGGCAGCGCTGTGCTCTCAGTCCTTGATCCAAATTTTCCAGTTATTTACTGGTTTTTGCCTCTCTTGGACATTATCTGTGATGAGTTGGGTGTTTGCTTTGAAATGAGGGGCAAAAACAGTCCCTAATGAAGGGCTAAGGATGGAACACACCTAGAAAACAGGTATTCATGACAATTCCTTGTTTAGAACCCTGCATTCAGACCTCTGAGTTGCTTTAAAAAACCCAAAAAATGTAATATTGCTTTATCAATTAAGAAAATGTAAATGGAAACGTCTTCTATTAGCAATAACTCAATAGTCCCCTCCGTCAGTGGTAGGACAAACTTGTAACTCCATAAAAGCACTAAAGGCAGTCAGACCGTTTGCTAAGGGAACAGCCTGTCAGTAAAATGTTTTTAATAACTTTTCATCACTCAAACTGATCTAAAACTTGACAAACCCATTCCTAAGAGGTGCTGGGTGACAAACCCAAGGAGCAGCTGGTCCTGTTTTCAACGCAGTTCAAAAAAACAGAGACACTCTTGTAAAACAAGTTTCAGGTGATGTGAAACCTCCAAAGGGATGTGTCACCGCGCTCCTGGTTCTGGTTTGCCCCATGCGCTGGCATTTCAATTTGGAAACGTCAGACAAGTTCCTGATTCTGGAGAAATACCCTGCAAAGGGCTCGTTCTCATCGAAGGAGCCAGAGGAAGGCTCGCAGGGCAGACCCCACGCTCAACCCAGGCCCAGCCCCAGCCCCTCAGCTCTTACCTGGCCGCCTCTGTGCCCGCAGACATGGTCAGAGCCCCGGCCAGCCCCGGCTGCCACAGGGAGAGCCCAGCACTCCACTGCTGCACCTCGGTGTCACTGAGGACCAGCCCCTCGCTGGAGCTCCCGGCGCTGCATTCGCCAGACACCAAAATGTGTGACAGCTCAGCCCACCCCCGCCGAGCCAGCAGTGACCACGGAGCACCGTCCCTGCTGCTGCCCAGGGCTGCGGAAGCGCCGGAGTTAATGAGAGCACTGCTGGAAATCCAGGACTTTCCCTCGGAGTCAAACGGTGCAGCAAGGCTCAAATTCCCTTATAAAAATCCTTACCTATCCCGCTTCCCAGCGCCGAGCTGACTTGTTCCCTCAGGAAAGCACAAGCACAACTTTGCAACAGATTTGGAAAGTACCAAAAATACAGAGAAGGGCACCTTGCATTTTCCTAAACATGAGTCTTGACAGAAAACAACAACTTTCTCCCTTAAATGACCTGAAGAACGGAGGGTTTGGTAACTGCACTGACAGCTGGTTCATTGAACATCCCCGGGACACAGATTTCTAACAGGAAGGGACAGTTTGGGGTTTTTCTTAACCAATTATCCTTGACTTAGAGCAGGCAGGAGGCATGGAAATAATAACAACAATCAACGGTCTGTCAGAGAGAAGGGTTTTGTTCTCCCTCTCATTTCCAAATACCAACCAAACACCCAATAAAAAAGCAGAACCCGGTGGTACCAACTGTTGCTCCAGAATCCATATGGTACATCCATGCCCTAATTAATCCCTATGAACTATCTCCTATTTGTAATTAATTTGACGGTGGAACAAAATCAGCACTTCACTAGGAAGCAAGGTCACACTGACCAGAAAGTGTCAGGACTAATTCCTACCAACAGAAATGAGAATTGGCTTTAAAAGGCCAGTAAAAATAGCTGCACAAATGTCATTCTTGTGAAATTTTATGACGCTGGGTGAAAGTCAGGCCCAACGGAGGCCGAAACTCTCATTATCTGATACAAGAGCAGGATTCTTCTCCTCGTGCTCTGCTTTTGGGTCAAGCACAGAGAATCACGGAATGTCCTCAGTGAGAAGGGACACACAAGGTCATCAAGCCCAACTGATGGCCCCACACAGGACACCCCCAGCAATCCCACCACGTGCCCGAGAGCTTTGTCCAAACACTCCTGGAGCTGGAGAAGTATTTCCTCGAGCAATGCCAAACCGCACGGCTGCGGCCCGTCAGCTCGAGGCAGGGCTGGCTCCGGCTGCCAGCAGCGTTATGAACGTTTATCCGAGCAAGGAATTCTGAGCAGGAGCTGCTGCTTCCAGAGACTGTGCTGGAGACACTGGGGTCCATGAGCCCCGTCCTGCCCGGAGCCGGGAGGAGGACGGGGGTGGCACAGGAGGGGAGGTGGGCACGGGGGTGACACGGGAGGGGAGGTGGACACGGGG
>VZTE01000041.1:5556-18374 GCA_013397775.1 Eulacestoma nigropectus
CGGGCCGGGGGCGGGCCCGGGCCAATGGCAGCGGCAGCGCCGGGGACGGGCGGGGACGGGCGGGGACGGGAAGCGCGGGTCGCGGGCGCTCCGGGGGCGGGCAGTCACCGGCAGAGGATGGCGAAGCAGCTCGGCTGAGGCGGCACGCCGCACGCGGGATTGCGCGGGCCGGGGCAGTGCCCGGGCTGAGCGCCGGTTCCTGGGACAGTGACCTGCCCGGCGGGGGAAGCCGGCGCCCGGTTCCTGTCCCGGCCGAGGGGGCCGCGGTGCGCTCAGCTGCGGTCCCGTAGTGTCCCCTCGAGAGGCGGGGGCTGTCAGCGCGTTGTTCCCGCACACCCGCTGGCTTGCAGGGAGAGGAACCCGCTGCGGAGAGCTGGGCTGGGGAAGGGGCGGCGGTGCCGGTGCCTCGGGCGGTGTGTGCCCGTTGCTTCGCTGATCAGAAGGGTCTTACATTCACCAAGGCACAAAGGGCTTCGGGTTTTCAGTTAATTCCTGCTAGAACCTCTCCTGCCTCCCGAATGGAGCAGTGAGGCGCTTCCCCAACCGGGCTGTCAAGGTCGCACAAGGGCGCTGGAAGAAACCAAGAGACGTGTGGGCCCACCAGGTGCTGAGGACGGCTTGGGGAACGGCGGCAGCGCTTGCATTCGGCCCTCAGGAGAGAGCAGAGTGTCTCTGCTGCCCGCGTGTCCGACACAGACAGTGCTCCTGAAAGTGGGAGCCGATAAAGATCTCCAGAAACCCGACATCCTTCACTCTCCTGCTGATTGTGCTTCCCAGACCTGTCTGCCCTGCTCAGGAGTCGGGTCTGATGTTACAGCAACCCGGGATTCAGATAAAGAATGGGCCTGGTGTTGGGTTTGTGCTGGAGAGGGTAAAGGTGTCATCAGAGCCTTAGTGAGCCCTGAGATTTCCCTTTAAACTCTCAGTTAATGGGTAATGAAATTACTGAGGGAGGAAGTCTTCGTGTCTTCCACCACCTCCACCCCGACTGCTCTTTGATGAAATACAAAACAGATGGAAGATGACAGGACATGAGGTTAAAGCGATGTATTTGGGGAGAGGGGAGAAGACGAGACCAGTGGGCGTCTGTCAGACCGGAGAATGGGCTCCTGAGCACCCTGGGCACTGCAGTGCTGAGAGCACCTCTGATGTTGCTGGAGGAGAAGGAGAAACTGCTCCAGGTCAGAGCTGCATTAGGGATCCTGGGAGTGGAGTTCAGCGGGGAACTTGGACCCCAAACTGCAGCAGTGTCAATAGGCTTGGCTGTGTGGTTACAGGCTTTTGGTGGGAGCTGGGATGGATGTGAGAGCTCTGGCAGTTGAGAAGAGCTGAGCTTGCAGGGAAATTCATTGGGCCAGGAGCTCTGCAAAGGGCTGCCCTTATTCATGTGGCTGTTTCAGCCCAAATGCTGCGCTGCTGCTGCTCAGCCCTCCAGCATGCCACGGATCTCCCAACCCAGCAGAATGGGCAACTGAGTCGAAGAACTGGGAGGCAATACATGAATAATGAATGAAATAAATGAAAAAATAGCCTGTTCCTTTGGGTGGGGAATTAGAGGCTTCCTATCTGCTCTTGCTGCCTGTGGACACCAGAGAGAAGCTGAATTCAAGCACCATGATTCCTTCCCCTTCCTTGTTTTAACCAAGACTGGGAGATGAATATTGGGAGCCTCTCTGCTGGAAGGAGGCTCTCACTAGCTCCATAGAGATGAGAATCCAAATGATCAATCCCACTTACTCTCTGTGAAAGACTATGTGCAAATTAGACCTTGCATAAAATCTAAAAAAAGTAATAATCAGTTTCTCAGTTTTCTTCTCTTCCCTTCCCTTCTTTTCTAGCCAAAAAAACCCTGGAGAACTCTACTTGTTCAGGCTTCTACTTAAGGCCTCTTTTCTAACGTTTATGGGGGAAAGGGGAGAAGTGATGAAATGCATCGGGAAGCTCACCAGCTCCCACTGGGAGAGGCCAAACAAATCTCAGTGTCACCCTGAGTTCCCAGGCTGCTTTCTGCCCATGGTCTCACTCCCTTCAGAGCTCAGCCAAGCTGACTTCATGCACTACAGTACACCCAGGGCAGCTTTAGTCTTTATTACAATCCGTGTCACGTTTTATGCGTTTTTGGAATCGTGTCCCTCCACAAGTTCCCATCAGCCCAGCCACGTATTTGGGTTCACATACACACCTTCGTAGTGAGGCTGACTTGCGGCCTTTTATAAAATCGTGAAATCTAACTAAAAGCCTGAAAAAAAGCAAAGCCAAACTTTTTGTCTCAGCTGCAAGAAGGTAAGAGGGACTGCCAGAAAAACTCTGCCCAGGAGTTTTGTCACTGATTTCCTCCTGCCTTGTCCCGTCTTCCTGCCCCTGCCTGGGGACTCAAAGCAGATGTAGCACAGTGATGTACCATTGCTTCCTGCCATCTGCTGGGTTCCCCTTCCTTTTTGGAGCCGTTCAATTGCTGTCAATGTGCAGCATCAGCTTCAAAACCCAAGATGTCAGAAACTCACAGTTTCCATACAAATATGTCTGATGCCCAGACTTCAGTCCATTTTGAACAGGCTTTGAAAAAGATCTCTGTCTGCAGGCTCTTGGAGCTGCCAGAGGAACTAATTAGAAGTCCCAACTGTAACCTTTGCACAAGTCCTTCAAAGGAAGAACTGAAACATGATGGTATCAAGAGGCAGCTCTTTGCCAGACAGTATTTACCCATTCTGCATCTGCAGGCTTAGTGGTAGTAACCTGCAGCAGAAATTCAACAGCTTCCTGTCTAGTTTCTGCAAACCAAAACTGCAGAGCTAGAAAATAGAGAAAAATGCTATTAACTCTCCCCATGAGTTAAACAGCACATAAACCTCAAGAAGGCACATGAGCAAAGATAAATGGGCTGTTGCAGCATTCATCTCTTTTGTTTGTAGTAAATTATTGTGTGTAATTCATGTTTCCTGTCCATAAATACCAGAGGAACTTGAAGACATGGAATCCATTCTAATTCAGTAAAGACAAAACCAACTCCTTTTGAGTCCATCTGGAACTTGTTTTTATCATAATTGTTTTGGGCTCAGTAATGAGTTCAAGATCTAACTGCCGTCACTAATTGTTTCAAGAATAAACAGATGCTTTGTTTAAAGGCGGCAGTTCCCATTTTGCCCAGCACAGCAGTCCCCGGGGTCGCAGGATGAAAGGAGCTGTGCGCCGTGTGAGCACAGGCCCTAACGAGCATTGGCGCCCTTGGCAGGGCACTCACCCCTGCCCACAGCTGATGGGGCAGGAAAACAGCCCCCAGGCATGCACTCGGTGAGTGTCCAGCCGGTGACATGTGCCCTCTGCTCTTTAACACCATTGGCATTTTGTTTGTAGCTTCATCTGATGACATTTTGCAATGTGTCCTACTGTGACAAGTCATACCTAGTGTGATGATGCACATGCATCTCCTCCGGCTGGGCTGTAGGGTACTCAAGGGAGAGTGTTCACTCCCTGGCCGCATAATCCCAAGCCCCTTGCTTGGAGTAATGCTCCACCCCTCTGCTTTACAGTCCCAAATCTTCCCTTCATCTGAAAACAAAGGTACCCCCACATACCCACTCTGAGAGACTCCCCCTACCAGGATATGAGACCATGCCAGTTCTGTTCAAGGTCTCACCGATGGTGCTCCCCAGGTCATGCCATGCCTGAGACCCCTGATAGCCTTGGTGTAGAAGAGGTCTCTACATGACTGATGCCCTGGCACTAGGAACAAGTGAGCCACACCAGCCAAGGGGACCTTTCTGGAAGGTTATTTCAGCTCCCAAACTCAGTCCTCGGTGGCATGGAAAAGAGGTGCCAAGAGCTTCATGAACCCGTTGTGCTTAGATAAGCTGTGTAATCATAACTGCTTGAGGCACTTGAAATGTTTACTTTTCCGTGTATAATAGCCATATATAAATTCTTCCTCCTTCATTGAAGGATTTCTTGTTCCAAATCAGCTAACTCTGCAGTGTGATGGCTAAAGTCAGGAGAAAGTGAATCATACAGAACTGGATGGATTTTTAAATTTGTTTGTTTGTTAGAAAGAAACTAAAGATAGCACTTAGAGTTCAGCCCTCCAAGGACATGTGGTTTGCAAAGGGTTTGCTGTAAATCACAGTTAATGTTATTTTTATTTCCTATGGTTTTTAGTTCAAAAATACAGTTTTGCATCTGGCATATCATGAGAAAGAAGATATCCTTTAAATCTCCTTGAGCAGAGCATCATCACATATCCAAATAAAGCACCTCTTCCAAAACAGCTTCTCATCATGAGTTGAAGACATCAAACAAGAAAATGTCTGTCTCTTTGCACAGTAATTTTTCTCCAGTGTTTAAAAATTCTTGTTAAGTTCTTCTGCCTTGTGACACCATAGGTCACCTCCCACAGCTGTCAGTAGGGAATGTCCTTCAGGGGCCTTTATTTTGTAACATCCATTTCATAAGCACTGTGGCCAAATCAACAAGAGAACTGAAAAACAATGCTTGTGTCTTATAAAAAGAGGTCTATGCTCAGCTCAGAATAGCAGCACATCAATTGAGCGTGCTGTCAGCTGCTGAAGACCCCTACAAGGAGTCAGAAAAGGTATTTGTACTTTGGTTTTCACCAGAGGCAGGACTATGTGTCCCAGTCCAGCTGCCTCTCAATAAGCCAGGGCACAGCTCTAATCAAAAGCTCTGTCTGAAGGGACTGTTAAATAAGAAAGCAGGATACGTCTGACACTCTGACAAAGCTCCACACATTTTACTCTCCTCTGACGGGAACATTCAGCAACATTTGATGCCATTTGGTAGAGTCTAAATGCTCTTCTCTCACACACAGAATCAGAGGTTTTGCTCAGCCAAGCACTTTGTTCTCTCTGGCCTTCAGGTCACCCAATTTCAGCTGCCTGCCTGCATCAGTGTCTGATACAAAGATGGAAGGAAAGGAAATAGTTCAGCCACAGCATGACGTACAGCTCACAATGGACTGAAAAAAAATAGATTTGAAATATTTTTAGGATTTCATGTTTTCTCAGTTTTCCCAGAGAATCTCTTATTGCTTGTCAGGAGGAGGAAAAGGCAGACTGCTGACCCAACATACCGAACATAGAGCTGTTCTTCTGACGTCCAAAAATCCTAGCTAGCAAGGGAAAGCAGCTAGTTCCCTTGGCTCTATCAGCCCTCGTGTCCTCAAAGGACTCAGGTCCCATGTATCTTCATTGGTCTGGAAAGTGTCCCAGTGACTCTGTGTGGTAGCAGAAGCTCTGTCAGCATTGGGTCCCTGCCCTGAGAAACCCCTGTGATGAAGCTCATTTTCTGAAGTTCTTATACAGTGTCTTGAACTTACATAAATTGTGGGGTTTTTATAAAGAACATTAGCAAACTGCTGGAACTGAGAATAATGGTGTCACAGCAGGGCACTCATTTCCTACAAAGAAAATCCATTTCAACCATGAAATCAGCAAACCTGCATGTTTCTTGAGAAAGCTGCTTGTTTACAGATATTATTTGTGTTCTGTATTGTATTGTATTATACATTGTATATATGTGATTTCTGCAAGAGTCAGGACAAGCAAACAGAGGTATTTTGTATCTCACGGTGATGGTCCTTACAGGAAAGTGAGAAGGGTTTGCAAAAATAGCCAGGCTAGAGCTTGGGAAAGTCAGCAACCAGCCAAGGAGCTGCTCCAAATCTCTTCTGCAGTTTACAGTGTAGCGTTTGTAGGGAGAATTTATCATGTAGATCTAAGCCTCACAGATGGAAATGGGGCCCTTTTTCTCCCCTTGAAGCTGGTCCAGATAATTCTGGTATAAAAACACACAAAAACATTGGAACCTCTCAGTTCGTGACAGATCAAAGAGCATGTATTGATGGTCTTTCCTAACGGCAGGATTACCACTTATTCCTGCAGTCAGATAATTGCAGGCAGAGACTGCCATCACGTTCTCCAAATACCTCCTCTCCCATGTGCATGGCATCATATTTCACCCTGATTATGACAGGTTTCAGTTCAGTGAAAGAGTATTCGCAGGAAGCGGGTGGTGGTTCCCCACAGTACTGCTGGAAACCTGCCGGGTTTATGTGGAGGCTTCCAGAGCCAGGAGTTTGAGGAACTGCAGAGCAGTGGTTATACCCTGGTGACAGACCCTGACCCCGAGGATTTCTCATCTACACCACTAAGAACTCTGAAACTCTGACAACAAGGATGAAACATTGGGAATCACAACCAGTGTGAACATCTTTCAGCACCAAAGCACGGGTAATACAGATGCTGTGTAGAAGGAAAAATCTATCCCTTCACTCCTCATCAAGGCAGCCGTTACTAGAAAAGATAGAGGACAACTTCCTGGAACTCCCAGCTAGCCATTTGTACATAGATCTAGCCACACCAACATCCAATTTATGCCCCCTCTGGAATAGAGAGGCTTGTGCCACAATCCCCAGCATCTCGCTGCCTACCCATAGGAGTTCACTCAGCCCTGGCAACTGTCACAGGCTCAGAGCAGACAGCATGAAGAAACTAGAGCTTTCCTTTTTGAATTAATTACTGTTCTTGATACATGCTGCCTAAACTATCCATCAGTGCCTGTTGACTTGTACAGTTATGTCTGTTCCCCAGTTAACAAGCTGTTTTTTGGGAAGCTGTTGGAAGTATTCACCTAAACCCTGCCACAAGCCACAGGCAGCAAAGTGCTGACGTGTTGGATTCAGAGCCTAATACAACAAATTTTGTACTTCTCCTGCCACTTAGTGGCTGCAGCTGATGCAGCACCACATCCCTAGCTACACATACACTAGAAAATACCTCTGTGATGTGGAACAGGTTCATATTTCTGTTCAGGTGCAGTAAAACCTGAGTAGGGACAAAGAGGCATTTAAAAACATTTCACTTATTTCAAATACTTTGAAATCCGTCAGGTACCTCACAAATTTCGCTCTGCAGGATGAAAGGATGTTAAAATACCATGATTACTCCTGAACGCCAGATATTTTGTAAAGCAGCACCTTAATGTGGGTGTCAATTGCTGGCAGTGCAATATGCCTCCATCTCCATCTCTAGGATTCATAAGGATTTACTATTTTCCACTGCCAGGAAGTGCCTTTCTGTTTTATAGAAAGAAGCAAGGCCATCACTGCTGTCTTCTGTACCTGACAAGATCTAGTGCTCTAAGCGTGGCTGTTTGCTCTGTGCCAGGCTATGGAGAGGGAACAGGACCACAGCCTCCTGTACCTCCGTGCACAGCCTTTCCAGCAGCAGCTGGATTGCCTATTTGTCACCAGAACATAGACAGGAGTACAGGGAAAGAAAGGCTTGGGCTTCATTCATTCCAGCCACTGACAGGACCATGAGAAATAGTCTGGTTTGTCTTTCAGATCTTAGATTGTGTTCCAGGATAAATACAATCAGGAAAAAAAAATTGTAGTTCACTTTGCTTTTATCACACTTAATCAGAGAAGTGATACTGGTAACTGTGCCAGATGCTCTGAGAAGGAATTTATGTTGTAAACCACAGTGACCTTCAAGAGGGTGTAGACAGATCTGGATCTTGGAGAATCATTTCCCTGGACTGTCACTGGCTTTCAACAAAATGAATTGAACTCTCCTGCTAATGAATGTGCAGCTCCATTTTGAGAATGTAAATTGGCTGGCAAAACACCTGCCAAATCAAGCGTCTTATCCTAATGTAATGGGTGACTAAATACACATTCCTGTGCTGGAGATTTAAATAATCCTTTGGAGTGCTGTGAGAGTAGCAGAGCCTTTGGCAGACAGAGGAAAACCTATGAAAGAGGATGAACAAGCTGCAGAGACTGGTAAAAAATGTATTTTACTACTATTATTGACAGATTTTTTTTTAAATTTGAATTTTTATAAGGCTGTGTAAGTACTGTCAGGTTTGCGTAGAATTATTTTTCCAATTCATCACAGTCCTTGGGATAAAGCTGACAGACCAATGGCTCTCCTGGCAGCTGCATACACCACAGTGGCTGGGAAAACAGTGCAGAAGCCGGGCGCTAAGGAAGGCTTGGGAAAGTCACTCTGTAAATACAGCTCAGCTCTGAGCACAGAAGTGTTTGCTGGCTCCTGAAGGGAGGAACAAACCATTTTACTTTAGCTCATGGCCACAAGAGCTCTGTGACATAGGACTTGATAGGGGATGTACACTATAATGAAAGCAGGGGAATGAGCAGGAGGAGTGGTACATTCCTAGACATTGTAAACGAAAAAGAAATGTGCTATTTTAGGGAGAGGAAACTCTCTCAGCTGGAGAACTAGAATAATTAGGAAGAGCAGAGATATCAGGTGCCCAATCCTTAGCTCATTTCTCAGTAACAAGACAGGGAAGTGGTGTAGCCAGGGAAAACGCAAGCAAAATGTACCCGCTGCTAGCTGGGACAGGAGAGAGCTCAGCCTCTTCTTGCTGCAGGGTTGGAATAGTCTGGCTTTATTTCTGTCCTGGGAGAACATCCTGTCTCAGGCTGGTATGGAAGTTATTTAGAAGAAAACACGTTGAGGAAAGGAAAAAATCCAAGATTATTTGAATTTGTGGTTTTAGAGCTATTGTGAGACTAGACCAAAATTTCCTTTTCTTTAGTGGACGGCTCTGTAAGAAGAAAATGAGCAGGTAAAGCAGAAAGAGGTCTCCAGCTTTGGGTTATTTAAGTTCTCAGGGTCACTGGGGTCATATTCATGTAGCAAAACACAATCTGGCCTGAGGTGCCCTGCACTGACTGGCAAACAGCCAAGCCTGAGCATGGGCTCTTCATGTTACACTAGAGCTTTCCCAGTGGGAGGGGTTTTTAAGCAGGGGGCTGGCAAAGGCCATCCTGGCCCTGGGACACCCAGAACATTGTGCAGGAGGTGTCAGGCTAAAGACCAGGAGCCCCCAGCATGCTCAGAGTGGTCTTGAGATGTGGAACAGAGCTCCCAGTCCCAGGACGCATCTCACCTGTCACAGGATTTCACCTACATATGGGGAAACCAAAGGCACAGGCACAAAACAGTGGAAAAAAGATGTATGTTTTACTCATCAGCCTGCCAATGAGCTGTCAGCTGCCATGCTGGGCCAGCCAGGACAGCTTGTTCCACACCCTTCAAAAAGTCAAGAGACCTCACTTTTATGCCAACATCTGATCCTGTGATGCTGTGTGAGGCAGCCCATTCCCCTGCCCGTGCTTCCCAAGGCACAGCAGCAGTGTCAGTTGGCAATATAAGCAAGTGGCAATATTCATAAAGAAATGTCCTCAAGGAGACCTGAACATGGCATAGGAACTCACTGTCTGCCACATATTTCACCTGCATCATAGTACTGAATACGCGATTATAGACTGCTAAACGTTGTCTGAACTGTAGAACATGTACAGCATCACAGGAAAGGCACTCTGATATAAAATATGTGTTATTATCATGAAAGGATAGAAATAATAGCACACCAATGAATCCTGAATGCACTGGATATACATGGCTGTGGGAAAATCCCCCTGCTCAAAGTCTGAATGTCTGTTGAGTAATTTTATTCTGTGCATGGAAGCCATCCATTGTCTGCCCCTTTTCTTCAGCTTCAGAACAAGATCCTGATCCTGACAATATGTGCTGCTGGGATTGGAGGCACTTTCCAATATGGTTACAACATCTCCATAATCAATGCTCCAGCCTCAGTAAGTACTGCTAGTCCAAGTGCCTCCCCCCAAGACAGACCCTTCCTTGGTGGCTTTGTTGGGCTGTGAACAGTGGTGTACCACTGAAAATCTGCAGGCTGCTGCTGTTGAGGGACAGAAAGCAAGGATGCGTTGTTCCCTCTGTATAATTCACATCTGGAGTACAGGACTTTGTTGTCAAAAGCCATCCTTAAGCAGGACTTAGTGTCACAAGAGTTTATTCAAAAGCTTTGTTTCAACTGCTTTAGCAAAGTCTAAGTCTAAAATTTTACCAGCCTGCATCCTTTGAAGTTGATTTTTGCTCTTAGATTCAAAGTGAGACCCATGAAATTAATTTTTAAATTATCAAAAATAACCACATATGGATATAAAACAACTGCAAGTTTTCAACAGCAACAGTTTTATACCCTAAACTCTTTGCTAAAAACACATCTAAAAACTGGAGGAGATTGAAGGCACAAACCCAGAATAAATAGATATATTAATAAGGGAGCCTTTCTCAGTGTCCTTCACCTCTCTGGTGGTTCTGCAGCACTGTCCTTCTCTCTCAGTACATCCAGACGTTCATGAACACAACCTGGCTGGAGCGCACGGGTGTTCCCCTGGAGAGCAACGTGATCCTGCTGCTGTGGTCCTTCACCGTCTCTGCCTACCCTCTGGGAGGCCTCACTGGGGCTGTGGTTGCTGGTCCCATGGCCATCATGTTGGGAAGGTAAGAAGTGCTGGAGTTTAATTTAAGCTTTGCAGCTTCCCTTCGTCCAAGAAGAATTAGGACCCCTACAGCAAAACACCCATCATTGTTAAAAATAATGAAAACATGTTTTCTATCACTGATCAGTCTGCTATAAACACTCTGGGTTGGTGGGGAGAAACTACCTGACAGTATTTCATATCTTAAAACTCAACAGGGAACAGTTTTTTTCCCCACCTTACCTTCTCATCACATTCCAGCCCAGCTGAGGTGCTACAAGGATTTCAGCTCGACTCCTTATCGCAGTAACCACTTACAAAATCCCTATAATTTTTGTGTCCAGTTTTCTGCCGTGCTTTTAAATGGGAAATCATAATGGATCAGACTAAGGATTTTTCTTCAAAATAAACTGTGGGAATTGGTAGGAATGACACTAGAAAAACAGAGGGTGCTTACAAAGAGCAGTGCTTGCATCCCAGCTCCCCATGTCTCACAGGCTGTGTATCCACATTTTGGTCTGAAATATTTCTGGAAGTATTCAATAAATCTCCACAGTGGTTTGTTTTTTTCTCTGTGTGTGAGTGTCTGACAAGTATCTGTCTTACCTCACCTGTCTTTCATACACAGCTCTATCCCCAGTTGTCTTCAGGAAAAAAAAAAACAAACCAATGTTACCAACATAAACTAATAGGAAATTAGATTTTGCTTCCCTCTCCCTTGACCCCAAGATTTTCCTCTATGTGCTATCACTTTCGTTTTCTCCTCTTATATGATGAAGCAGGCCCCATCATGGTTTGAGGTCCCATGACTTACTAGTTTCATGGTTATGAAGACCTGAAAGGATATGGCTTCCTTACCCTACTAAAATTTTAGAGATTTCACCCTGTACTGCTTTGGAATCAAATCATATTCCATCATAAGTAAGAGAAACAAAGACTGACTGGTAAGGCAGTGAGCGGGGACTAGAGAGAATTACTGGCAATAATAATAGCATGGGTCAGTAGAGCTCTCTTTTTTCCCTGGTTTTCAGCAGAAATTTCTCCTGGGACACATGAAAACTTTCTGACAAAGTTTCACAACGATTGCACTATTACAGGAAAATTGCCTGTTTCAACAAATTAGCATTTTCAGACCAAAATTCACATGGCTTGCTGAAGGAATATTCCTCTCCATTCAAATGGAAACTGCGTGTGAGCACAAGAGCCCTGAATCTGAGGGAGAACCTGGTGGTGCCCTCAGAGAGCCTAAAGCCAGCACTGCAGGGACACCTCGTGCCACGCAGACACCTCATGCAGGGCTTGGATTACCGGGATGTTCTGTGGTGGGGCTGAGCAGCCCCTCTGGAGCTTCCAGGCTTGGCAGGTGTCACTTGCCACGTGAAGTGTTTTACCTGGTAACTGAACCTGACACACGTGTGCTGTCTTTTCTCTCGGAAGGAAGATGTCCCTGCTGCTGAACAATGTCTTTGTGATCATAGCTGCAACCTTGTCAGGATTCAGCCGAATGGCCAAATCCTTTGAAATGATTATGCTCAGCAGATTTTTTACTGGCATGAATGCAGGTACGGCAACATGAGAAGTATAGAAGGACGAAGGTGATAATAATTAGAAGAAATATAAATAGGAATGATCCAAGATACTAAAGGAATTAATCCTTTAGGCTGACCAGACACATGTAAGTGAATTAAGAATTTGTATATACAGATTTTATACTTTGCTTCTAAGGGCTGTCTTTTAAAGCATACACAGGCAGGGAGGGTTTTGTGTACTATACATGAGCATCTCTGTGCATGGGGAAAATTTGAGCTGAAAATGGATCCCTATCTCCTTGTAAGAGTGTCAGTCACTCACCAGCATGAGCACCAACACAAAAGCTTTTGTAGAAGTTCATCCCAGGAATAATGATCAATATAAGGGACTTGAAATATTATATTCCCCTCAAAGTAGAGGAAGTAGAGGGAACCATTGCACATAACCTTGGATTTGGTGCTGAAAAGACCATAGGACTGAGGCCCTGACAGGTTTCAGTTTCATTATCCACTGCTACTGATGAATATTGAAATGTGTGTTTAGTGGTTTATACAAGGGATAGGGGTGAAACTGAAGGTTTGGGTAAATTACAAGCACTGGTAGATTAGTTATCACATGGCCTACAACAGAAGAGTGCAGCTGGCAACCTCAAGAGGTGGCTGACTGCGTTTATTCTTGTCTCCTCTGCCCACAAGCTGAGGTCAGCGTTTGTCTGCCTTGCCCAGGTGTAAGCATGAACATTCAACCCATGTATCTGGCTGAGAGTGCCCCAAAGAAGCTCAGAGGAGCTGTGGCCTTGACCTCTGCATCGTTTACAGCCCTGGGGCTGGTGCTGGGGCAGGTTGTTGGACTCAGGTAATGTAAAGCAAGAAGCCCACTTATTAAATCCTTCCTTCCTTCCTTCCTTCCTTCCTTCCTTCCTTCCTTCCTTCCTTCCTTCCTTCCTTCCTTCCTT